>JAFELO010000991.1:0-15315 GCA_017140195.1 Eumaeus atala
TCATTTGATGTTTGTCCGGGAAGCAGCAATTGAGTAATTTCTATCCATTTTGGTTTACAGGTAAAAGTAATAAAGATATCTGGCCGGTCGTAATGACGAACATATGTCATTGCATCTTGTGCATATTCATGCATATGACGTGGGCTACCAATGTACGTCGCCGGCAGAATAGTTAATCGACCAATATTAGCTGCATTTCCTTCAGTACTAAATGCATCGCGTAAATGGATGTACTCCTCAGAACGCAGTTTAGCTTGGTTCAACCTAATAAATGTTAAACGTTCCGTTTCTATTTTTACATACATGTCAACGCAATACTGCTGAAATAATCGACGAAACCGCAGCAAATAGTTGTCAGCATTTTGAAGAATCATCAAACGATATGTATAATAATTCAATGAGCTAACTTTCTTTGTAGTTTCTTCACCTGAAATTAAAAATTTGATAATTAACCACTGCAAAGACAAATAATACAGACATTAACCATTATTAAGATACTGATACTTTACCATTCAATGGATTTATCATTTTAATATTAAAATAATATCCATCTTCTCCTTGCCAAAACATCAGTGGGTATTGCAATGCGTCATATGATCGATGAGTTTCAGATATTTGTTGCAGTTGCCCAGTATCGCGACGTGTAAGCACAATATCGCGTTTTTGCAATCGTTCACCAACAACCAGGATGGCAACTTCGTCTACTGTTGGAGCATTAAATGTGCGTTCGTGTGTTCCAGATGGTTTGATGACAACTTTAGGCATGCGCTCTAAAGCACTCTTAAACAACCTGACCAACGCATGCTCTTCATGAAGCAGACACTGCAAGTCTTGAATAATTGCTCGCTTCATTCCTGCATTGATCCCTAGGCGTCGATCAAGTTGTTCTTCCATGTTTCCCATGAAATATATTTGTAAAAATTTATTTTGTGTCTTCGAAAGTTAGTAATGATCCAATTCGATGGTGAATCTGTCCTTGTACCTACAAAATAAAAACCAGGCAGTATTAACTGGGTTATAAACACTTTTTTTGTGGGAGAGCAGAGTTCAGTATTAGCAAATATAATACATACCAATAGATAAAGTAAGTTATTCTTTAACTGCATTCTATGTAAGTACAAAAATAAATACCTTAAATGTCGGATTAAATCCTCCTTCTTCGATAATGTCTGCCCCAAATGACGTCATTTGGAAACAACTATTGTATTTTCGATTATATGCAAGAAAGTGGCGTGATTCTTGTGTTTCGCCACAAAGCAATGAATACAATGGCTCATGTGGCGGAGTCAACACTGGCAATTTCACTTTACCATTAAGGCAGCATAATCCAGGCGTTTCTCCAGAAAACTTCAATGCACCAGAATACTCGCAAACAACGTCCATTTGCCCAATGCAAACGCCAGGATGCAAGCTGTAATCATTGCTGCAATCGTATCGAAACACTGCTCGATTCGAATCACCTAAATATCTTGTTCTGCGTCGCAAATTATCTATTTGTTGCCTTCTGTTGTTCGCTCGACGATTCTGCATTGCCAAACGAGCTGTTTCATGGGCTGCTTCACTTTGCTCACGTGATTAAGAAGCACGAAGTCGAGTCATACTATCGTAGCGCTGTTCACGTGCAATTTCTTGTTCTTCTTCAGTCCTTTCATTCGTAGTATTTTGTATTCTTCTTGCATTACGGCTTTGTCGGGAAAGATTCGATCGTCTTGGTCGCGGCATTATTAATTAAACTTCACTTCACTTTTCACTAAACTTCACTTCACTTCAATCCACTTCTTAATTATTTATTTAATAGAAATAGTTTTAATATTGATTTCTTACAAATATCAAATTGTTTCTTTGTTGTTATACCACGTTTTATAGTGACTGACGTTTCATGTCAAGTCACACGGGGACGCTGTCGAATGGGATAAGAAGTATCCTATGTCCGTCTCCTGGCTCTAAGCTACCTCCCTACCAATTTTCAGCCAAATCTGTTCTGCCGTTCTTGAATTATAAGTGGTGTAACTAACATATATATTAGTACAAGGAAGAGAAAATTAAATTATGTTAAGCCACTCCTTCGTGAAAAAGCGCTGCTTATACTGGCTAGGAGAGGAGCAGAAAAGATCTAGTGGGGAGAATAAAACGTATTTGCTGATCTAATGAGGAAAGATTAGACATACTTTTTGTAGTTGTCGAGCGGGTTTTAACGTGATAATTGAAATACTTATTCCAAGGTACTGGCTAATTATTATTATTATTAAACATTTTCCACGCCCCACCCCATAATTTTAATTGCATGTCCTGCAAAAACACTACCATTTCTATGCCTGTACACACCTGATTTGTAGTCGAGAAAATCCGAATATACATTGAATGATCCTTCCACTGGCCCATTTTTAAAAAATTCTAACATTATGTTTGGCTTATCACTATCCACAGAATATACACTCTTGCCGTACCTTTTATCATCCTCATAGTGTTTGTTATAGTTCTTTTCGCATGTTAAAACACACGCCGGGGTTTTATCCGTATGGTCGCATGGTGGTTGTTCGCCATGAACGTAATATTCACACGGAGGTATCTCGTATGGCCTGCATCCCTGATTTACCGCCGGATACAATATCAGTATCTCTCCAATACTCCCAGGCTATGGAAGGTGGCTTACTAAATCCTCAGCTGAGAAATGGAAATGTTGAGTACCGTTTGAGTAAATGCAGTAGCGCTCAGTCATTGCTTCTACTGCTCCGAAGGCCCAGCAGCTCCCACAAGTTTTTTGGTCCCTCGTTTCGTTTAACGACGGACAGTTGGGCCACTTATCTCAGGCGTCGAAGTTCTTCGGCAGATCTGCTATGACTACATATACCCACCAGCACACTGCCTAAGAAATATATATATAAGAGAGAGAGAGTATATATTCTTAGATTATATCTTCATAGAGAGTATATAGATTACTAGCAGAGTCAATTATTCTATATTGTATAACGTCATGGGGTCGAGCCAGCAAGTACCGATTTACATCCCTCGAAAGAGATCAACGCATGCTACTTAAAATTAAGAACTACAAAACCTACCTTTATCAAACTTATTAACTATATCAAATATTTAAGATATTAACGGTAATGCAAAATTTTTTTACACTCGCTGATACTAAGACAACATCTATTATCAAGAGTGCTGAAACTTAAAGACGTAAAAACCATGTATTTTATTATGTCTGAAAAAAAACTAAACTGAAAAAATAATTACCATATTTTTCGGATCTGACCCTCCATTTACAAGCAGCTAATATTTATTGAACGTTGGGTTAGATGAACATAGAACGCCAACCATCCCGAACCTGGGCAACCCGCATCCGTCAGCTGCCCGCCACCTTTTCTTAGATTGATACGTACGGAATGTAATTGAGAACCACTTGCGTGAATTGATAGTGTGACACTATCAGTTAGCGTTTACTGAATAACTCCACGATATATAAAAATACAGCTCGGCTTATTCAGTACTTTAGTCGATGAGCACAGCGCAACCTTCAGGTTGAATACGCTCTTAGTAATTGTTGCTCGCTACAATATAGAAACAATAATGTTGTTGCGTGTTGCATTATTTGTGTTCGCGACTTCACAAACATTGTCAAACGCAGAAGATGAAATAAATCCACTATCCGATGAGTTTATTAACATGATTAATTCGAGACAAAGTTCATGGAAAGCTGGGCGCAACTTTTCGCCGCAAACAGATCTGGACACACTAAAGAAAATGATGGGAGCAAAAGAAGACGCAAATTACAAAAATTTGCCCAAAGTCAAACATAGTGATGCAGTTATAGCAGATCTGCCGAAGAACTTCGACGCCAGAGATAAGTGGCCCAACTGTCCGTCGTTAAACGAAGTGAGGGACCAAGGAACTTGTGGGAGCTGCTGGGCCTTCGGAGCAGTAGAAGCGATGACTGATCGCTACTGCATTTACTCAAACGGTACTCAACATTTCCATTTCTCAGCTGAGGATTTATTAAGCTGCTGTTCTTCATGCGGTTTCGGGTGCGAGGGAGGCATTATTTCCAAGGCCTGGGAGTATTGGAGAGATACTGGTATTGTATCCGGTGGTAAATATAACTCTTCTCAGGGATGCAGACCATACGAGATACCCCCGTGTGAACATCACGTTCATGGCGAACGACCACCATGCAACCATACGGATGATACCCCGGAGTGTGTTTTAACATGCGAAAAGAACTATAACAAACACTATGAGGATGATAAAAGGTACGGCAAGAGTGTATACTCTGTGGATAGTGATGAGGCAAACATAATGTTAGAAATTTTTAAAAATGGGCCAGTGGAAGGATCATTCGATGTATATTCGGATTTTCTCGACTACAAATCAGGTGTGTACAGGCACAGAAATGGCAGTATTATGGCAGGACATGCAATTAAAATTATGGGGTGGGGCGTGGAAAATAGAGACAAGTACTGGCTCATTGCCAACTCATGGAACACGGACTGGGGTGACAAGGGATACTTTAAGATCGTTCGCGGTGAAGATCATTGTGGTATTGAAAGCGGGATCATAGCCGGAGAGCCGCTGTTCAAGTAATAATTCGCTACAACTGGTTTATATTCGATTATGTACTCCAGGAATAAATAGTGTGTCTATTATTACGTTTGTCTCACCTTAACATGATTTTAATTATAAATTTTTGTAGCATCTAAGAATATGTTCTGGCATTTGTAATATAACTAGCTACTGACTGCGACATGGTCTGTGATTTTATGAATTAAAATATAGTTTTGACTGGTGAACGAAATGTTGTATTTATTTATTTTACTGCGTGAACGCAACGTACTCGGGGTTATGTCAATCGGTAGCCTGGCTCTTGGGAATTCAGTCGCTATGGAGCGTTTCTCATGAGCAGACTGCGCGTTGTTTTATAAAAATAACGATTCAGCGTCTGTTGCCCTAAGGAAATACTGCGATGTTCGAGGTCTTCGCCACTTGAATGATGTGCCAAGCATTCCTCTTATTCATGCTTTTTGTAATTTGTGTCCTTTTTTGCACCCATCATTTATGTATCGAGTTTCATTAGCGGCGAAAAATTGCGCCCAGCTTTCCATGAAATTTATCTCGAATTAATCACTTTGATTTACTCATCGGATAGTGGATCTATTTCATGCCCTGCGTTGGACAATGATAACGAACTCGCGTATACAAATAATGCAACATGCAACAGCATTATTTTTTTCTATGTTATCTCGAGTACCAATTTTGAGGCACCTATATCGCCTAATTTACTGGATAAGCTGAGCTGTATTTTATGTATCTTGTAGTTCACTAAACGCTAACTGCTAGCGTCTCTTTCAATGTGTGCAGTGGTTCTTAATAAATCGTTCGACTACCAACACCACAAACACATCAACACAACAACAATCACTAGCACACGTAACGTTTATTTTATGAGTTTATATTTAATTCTTACTCTTAAGGCGCATTCGTAGTTCACTCCGATAAAACAGTCGTTAATTCCTGAGAAAGTGATTTAAGGTACAGATGAAAGTGAGTACTGCATGGACAATTATGCAACCTAAAGAGGGAGACAACAGATATTCTCCAATAGATATCAAATTTCAACAAAATAAGCAAGCTGCCTGTGAGTCCTCTATTTTTTCGTTTCCTGTGACAAACGTTGGCATGTTGCTGATGAAAATTCACTCTCTCCCTAAATGTATAAATAATACGTATGTAATAAAATGTATGTATGAATAATGTTTAAATGTGCTAAAGACAATGGCTACAAGTTCGTGTGGGTGCTCGCATTTTCATTCGCAAAGACATTGATTCACCACCAGTGTTTGTGAAAGATTAGGAAGTACTTGCTAAGTTATATATAGTATAGTCGTAATTGTTTGAGACTTTCACGTTTGTTGCACATTTTGTAGTTATCTAGCGGGTTAAATTAGCCAGTACCTTGGAATAAGTATTTCAAGTATCGCGTTAAAACCCGCTCGATAACTACAGAAAGTATGGTGGTAGTAGACAAGACTAGACCTTTGGTTTTGAATATTAAGATTCAATTTTAAGATATTGTACCAAACTGTACGAGGTTTCAGAACCTAATTAGAAAGTTGTTGCTTGTCGGTGTTAAACTCTGATTTTGATATCATTTTAGTAACAGAAACGTGGCTAAATGACACAATTTTTGATGGCGAAATAATTGACCAACGTTTTAACATATTTTGACGCGATAGTTCCACAACTTGTTCTGCACTGTTTTAGTCGCCCTTTTGTCTCAAACATTATCACATGTCATCTTTACAGTCTAGACGTAAATGCGCAGATTTTATGTATTTATACAGATTAATTCACGGGCATATTGAATCTCCTAATCTTCCGCAACTTTTAACTTTTTCTATCCCCCGACCTGGGACTAGAGTTAATAACAGAAAGACTTTTAATATACCGCATCTCAGAACAAACTTAGGAAAACATTCTCCCCTATATCGCACATTAAATGTTGCTAATAATATTCGCCATCATTTAGGCTGATTTTAGTCTCACGCTCACCGTCAGCGCTCATAGCTCAGCGCGATGTTTCTCAGCGCTGAGGCTCAGCGTGGCTCGTTTTAGTGTCGTACTGACCGCCTTACCGTACAGACTACGACAAAATGCGGAGTGTATTAATTATTGCTGCTTTGTACCCCAAAAAAATAAAAACCGGCGACGACGAAGACTCCATGTTCATCCATTGATTGAGCAGAGAGCCGTTGCAGGAAAGTTTGTCTTGTTATATGGCACTTTGATTGCTGACGAAAGTAAATTCTTTAATTACTTTCGAATGTCAACTAGAAGTTTTGATTAACTTCTGGCAAAGATACAGGATGAACTGGTCCATTGCAGCTTACGAATCGTGCCTATTCCACCGATTGAACGACTAATGGTGACTTTAAGGTTAGAAAAAACATATTTACTCGTTTTATAATTATGTGTAATCATGGCAAGGTATAGGTAAGAGAACAACATAGGTACTTATTATTGTTATGTTTCATATTACAGGAAGACAAAAAAAAATAACATAAATGACATATTATTAGTAATTAAACATAATATTATTATTCATATCCAGAGTAACCTGGATTCGCATCATTCGTTTCGTACCCTTGGTAACATGGAGTCTGATAATTGTTTGACGATGCATACTTGTCGAGTGTAGGCTTTGCGTCATTGGAGTGAGAGCTATTTGAGCTATTTGATCTGTTGAAATTTCGAATATCCATGGCTTCGCGCAGCACTCTCGATCTAAACTCTAGCTTTTGTCCTACATCAAAAGATTTTAAAATTGGACCTGAAGAAGCGATAAAAGCCAGGTCGTCAGCAGCAAGATCTGGTGTTTGATTACTTAATAAAGTTAATAATTCTTTTTTCAAATAGAGAACTTTCTGGATTTTTTTTCGGGGAGTTTCCTTTTTCTCTTTTTCAGCCAAGGTTCTTGTGATGATGCTGAAACAACACCACGGTCGTTCTGCTCACCCTCTTGAGTTTTTTCTGAAGATACCATACTATCCAATGTATTATCTATATTTACTGAGGGTGAGGGAAGGGATGGTGTGATTTCATTCAGTGATTCATCAACAGTTGAGAGTGCTGTTGGAGCTAGGTAGCTTAATTCCTCATAATATATGTACTTTTTGTATTTTTTTGCAGCACTTCATGAAGGCGTTTCATTTATTGCGTTCTTCGTTCTAAAATATGCATCCCTGGCTGTTTTCCATCTTTGTTGGACTAGTTTTGCTGAAATAATAAAAATAATAAAAGCCATATGCACGATGGCTTCAGAATTTTATTTGATATTCCAAAAGCACCATCACACACAATTACATGTTCAACTGGAGTATTTGTTCCTGGCAGTGGCTTCGGTCCTGGAATGTTTAAAGTGTTTTGTTCAAGGCTCCTGTATAGTGTACTGTTTTGGAAAATAGTCGAGTCCGAGTTTTTCCGACATTTTCCAATAAATATGGAGTAAAATTTTTTATAGTTGTAGAATATTGATCCACCACCGGTTGGATTTACGATTCTATGTGCTTGCCATCAATAGCTCCGATGCAATTTGGAAAGTTGGTCTTTTGTAGAAAATCGTTAGCAATATTTTGCCACGTATCAGGTGTATTTGATGATATGCATTCATTGTGTAGCGTTTTCCATATTACTTTACACACGTCGTCCACGATCTTACTGATTGTTGCGATTCCCGTCCTAAATGAATACTGCAAATCTGTATATGTTCGACCCGTAGCAAGAAATTTGAAAATAAAAAGTTTTTATTATTTCAGCAAAACTAGTCCAACAAAGATGGAAAACAGCCAGGGATGCATATTTTAGAACGAAGAACGCAATAAATAAAACGCCTTCATGAAGTGCTGCAAAAAAATACAAAAAGTACATATATTATGAGGAATTAAGCCCGCTCCGGCCTTGCATGGATATTAAAGGAAAATATAAATCCCCTAGACCCGCAACCAGCGAAGCCACTGAGGAAGAAAAGAAGAAGACCAACGGCAGCCACCTAAGCCGCCACCCCAATGGACTCCGAGGACGAGATGACGGGTGACACCTAGACCGTCACCTCGGCTGTGCCCGCTGAGCAAGTGACGCCGCCTCCCACCCAGAGGCCGCAGCTGGCGTCCACACATCTATACGCCAACCGGTTTCAGTATCGCTCCGCCCGCCCTCGCCGACGGGTCCCACATGCCTCATGGCCTGGCTCTGGACATTGGTCTCAGGCCAGTTCACTAGTAATTGAATTCCTCACTGCCATCAACAGCGGTTCCTTAATATTTACTGCCCTAAGACAGGTTCTTCCGGGTTTCATCCTGCTAATACAGGAAATATTAGTGCTTCCGCACCTATTCGGTGTATCCATATGGCCTCCCCACTAGCGCGCCATCACAAAGAGATATCGCCGATATCACCGCACTACTATAATAGTGTTCGTGAATACCGGCGATCTTGCCGATCATATTCCCTTCCCAGACGGGCGCGTTCGACTCTTCAAACACGCTCTGTCTCACTCTGTCACTAAAAATTTAACATCTTCCTTCTTTAGCTCTCTTTGTCCAACCACTCAGCCGTGAACCCAACCCTTGCGTGAGAATATATCGACCTAGGTCGCAGGTCGCCATCTGCTGGCCTTCGCCGGATTAACCAGTGATCTTACCCAGTAGGGGCAGACCACCCAGGTTAGATCTCAGCAGGGCGGTGACTACCAACCGTAGTGGAACTTCATTACTAACATTGGCCAACTCCAATGCCCGTTCTGTCTTAACAGAGCGATGAGGAACCCGACAGTAGGGAGGACAAGTTTCGACCTAGCCTACCCAGGACTGTGTGAATTCATACCGAACGTCAGTACGTCAGTTGAATTTCGAGTACGGAGCGAAGCACCTCAACAAAGTTAAGTATAAATACTTAATTTGTTTATGTACATGATTATGTAATTGTATAGGGTTGTTTCCAATTGCAAACAATGATAATTTGGCTAGTAATTTGTGTCTAAGTTATTGTGTTAGCAACAACAATATATGTGTGGCTTTAAATTGTTTTACGTAAAACTTATTGCTTACACACAAAGACTATTTTTTATTTTACATACATTTTGTTTTGCCGTAACTCTAACGCACACATTTTATATCAGTCGATGAAATACGAGGGTGGATTGAAAAGTATTCGGCCTAACCAAGAGAATAAACACACACTAAATCAGTAATACTTTTATTTTTCTACATAATCACCATCAAGTTCGATGCACTTTTGCCATCTCCCATTTAAAGCATTTATACATATATTTATATATTAGAGTAAAAATATGCTTTTACAGCTGTTTCCATCTTTTCGTTTGTCGAAAATCTTTGACCTCTTAAGTGTTTTTCTTGATTGGGGAACATAAAGAATCATGACGGTGCCAGATCAGACGAATAAGACGGATGCGGTGCTAGTTCAAAGCCATAATTGTGGATTTGAGTCACTGATTGGACAAACGTGTGAACACGGGCGTTATCTTGATGAAACAGGACTTTTCTTCTGAACATTCCTGGGCGCTCTTCTTCTATTTCCTCTTGTAAGCGACTAGTGAGACATAGAAGTAATCAGATTTTGTAGTCTAACCCTTTGAAAATAATCAATCATAATCACATCCTTCGAGTGCCAGAATACTGAAGCCATTATCTTATATGCCGACAAATCCGCCATAGCCTATCTAGGGGGTGGTGAACGAGGTCTTCTCCACTGTTTCGATTTTTGTTCTGTTTCTGCCATACAGTAGTAAGTTCATTGTAACAAACCGTTTCAAAGAATCATATGCATCGGCTTCAAATAACTCCAAACAGTCACGTGAAATAGTCAATTACATCTTTCTTTGTCCAACTGAAAGCAATCGCGGAACCCACCTCACAGCCACATTGTGGAAACCCAATTCGTTGACTATGATGTTTTGAGTTCATTCATAAGAGATAGCCTATAATCTCGACTATTTCTCTAATTTTTTGTGTGCTGTCTCCCATAATTAAATCAAGTGTTTTTTTTTTAATATATTCGTCAGTAGTGGACGTCAAAGGCCTTCCAGAGCGGGGTTTATTTTTCACACTCTCTCCATCGCGCTTGAATTTTGCTGTTCATTCTTTGACGGATGAATAAGGCAGGGCAGAATCTCCTAAAGTACAGAACATACCATCACGGATGGCTTTCGGTGATAGCTCCTTCTTATGGAGGTACTTAATGATTGTACGCTGCTCAGTTTGCTCCATTTACAGTTACTATGTCCAGTTGCGTTATTAAAAAAATATGAAATGTAAACTATTTATCGCACACCTCTCGAACTTCACATAATTAACAACAGGTCTCAACTGAACTAACTAGAGTGGATATTTTGAGAATTGAACGAATCTTTGTTAGGTCGAACACTTTTCAATTCACCCTCGCAGATTCTCAGTTACTTTTTTGAATTAATCGAGCTTAATATTAAGCTCGACATACTTATTTTCATTTTTTATTCATATTGTAATAAAGTGTTAATGAAGTAGGTTTCCAGTTAGTCATCATTAACAGACAGAGTTTAACTCCGATCCTTTTTTTTTTTTTTGTTGACGCGGGGAAACACATTTACGCTCCTTCACTGGCCCTGGGTGGGGTCCAGTGGTGTGTGGGGCTCGCGGCACATTATATAGTACCGAATACCCACAAAAACCACCGCGAGCGCCACCAGTACCGCCTTTGATGAGGTGCCCCGGAACAACAAATCATCAGGGCACCTCGACGGCAAGACAGCCCCCGAAGAGACCGACGCCACCTCCACAGATAGGTTTGTCCCGCACCACAGGACAACCCCACCGACTTTGGGACAGTGGAATGGGGTGAGGTTCCCATCCTAGCCCCTTGCCCCGTGCGCAAAAGCGCCGCCACTTTTTGCTCTTTTGTCCCCTCTTCTTATAAGAGGGGACAAAGAGCGGCACCTCCTCCTGCTCTCTAGTCCCCTCTTCTTGTAGGAGGGGTACTAAGAGCCGCCACCTCCTCGGTTCAATTGGCTTCGCCCAAGGTGTCTCGGATAACCTCATGCTACTGAGCCCCATCGCCACGACAAGGCTTGAACCATGGTGGGGTAACTCCGATCCCTCACGCAATATGTACAAGACAATGATTTTTAAACTTATTATGTTTGTCTGTGAATTTGTTCATTCTAATCTCAAAGTCGGCGTGACCTATCCAAATATTATTTATTTTAACGTTAACTTTAGTATTTGGATAAGTCTCACTGAACATTTAGTGTTTGTTTTATTTTGACAAATAAGATACAAAAGCATTTATGTAATTTAATTGCGTATTTTGTGTACTTTAAGTTAATGAGCAATGCAAATACTACGCAAATATATTATTCATTGATGTTACAATATGAACTTCCATCAAGAAATGACAATACATTCCATCACCTTTATCTTTACTTATTAAAAATTTTGTTAATAAAAAAGTTAAAAGTTAAATGACTAAACTACCTTAGGGGACTTAAATAAGACAGTAGAATAAAAAATAATGATTTTTAAAAATGTTTATCTGTTTGTCTGTTTGTACGTGAGTTTATTCACAATAATCTCAGAAACGCTATAACCTATCCAAATGTTATTTACTTTAACGTATTCGGATTGTGCAACCTACTAACAGTTTGTGTTGATTTTATTTAGATTTGATGAAAATAAAGAGTTATGGCCAATGAAGTAATGGCGTCGTATATTTTCGGGTTAAGTCGAAATCTGAAAACTACAATGCCTGCAAAGGTTTAATTTGAATGAAATATTGTGAATAGGTGACGTATGTAAATATTTAATTTTATAACATGGTTGAATGTGGAGGTCAAGCAGAATAATCGCTTTTCCTATGAAAAATATCTAAGTTTTATTTGTATTAAAGACATGAAATACGGATAAAAGTGGTATATAAGTATGAAAGACGTAAACTTATAATGAATTTCACAAAGCCATATTATGGAAACTAAGGTGTTTATACTTTAGCAGATTTAAAGATTCTAACGTTTTGCTATTTAATTTGCACTGGCGCTCTGTCCATGCACCTTGAATATTATAGCGCTATTTAACAAGGGCGTGCAAACTTTTCAACCATCTGCTACGAGTACCCAGCTTAACTAACAGATGGCGCTGAAATAAATAAGCCACTGAGGAAGGATTTTGTAAAGTTAACTAAAATTAATAAATATGTAAACATCTATTAATATTTCTTAAATGAATTTACACAGTTACACACATAGAGGAAAAGTCACACAAACAATACAATGAAACTACTTTTCGGATTTTATCACGGTTTATATAATTATTTAACTAGCCAGAAGTTTCACACGCAGACTATGACAGTGAAATTATTTATTTTATTTTTATCTAACACAAAAATCAATTATGGTCAGTTTTGATGTACAGTACATACATGCTTACCAATAGAGAAGAATATATCAATAGTAACAACAAAGCTAAAGGATAATAATTACCACTGGAATATGCTGAGCTATTAAAACATTACCTCACGTCTGGCTGTGTCATGTGGAATCATCAATTCTACAAACAAGTAGACGGAGTAGCGATAGGTTTTCTAGTATCCCCTGTAGTCGCTGATATATATATTTATTAGACAACAAGCTTCGGGTTCCCCGTCTGCTCCACAAAGCCGAGTGAAACCAGCCAACGTCGAGCGCTTACCTGCAATATATTATATTTAAAAGGAGTCACCGACAAAATTAGCCATATTCTCAAACGAGCTTCAATAAAAACTCATTTTAAGCCACCAAAGTAGGTAAGTCAGTTCCTACCGGCAGTGAAATGCCATATCCGTCTACAATATGCAGGAGTGTACAAGCTTGATTGAGACTGAGGACGTTCCTATATAGGGCAAACTAAAAGAACTATAAAAACTCGCGTTAAAGAAAATATAGCTGATTTGAAACACCGACATATTAAAAAATTATTGAAAAACATCCAAATTTCAATAGAGAAGATGGCTGGGTTCTTCACTCTGCTTGGGACCCGGTGACAAATATAATAAAATCTAAAACTAAACATAACTCATCAATTCAACAAGATATAATAAGTACTATTTGCGTTAATCGGAAAAACTAAATAATTATAATTATTCGAGTACTTTTAATAATCTGCGACATCAGGACATCTGTCATCTCAGTCCACCCGTGATCATGGTTGCTGTGAAGCTTCTAAAACTTTGGGCCAGTTAACTAGTTAAATAAATCGCTTTAAAATCAGTACAAGAAGTTTTATTCTAATGAGTAACATTCGCGTATAGTCAAGACATCAATATCACATAAACATTAGTATAAAAAAGCATATACGATAATCTGCACTCCATTATGAATCATACCTAATCGTACTTCCTTATGCACTTAGTACTGGCAACGACGATTAATACTAAAACAAAAAACATTTTCTCTCACGCTAACGAAGTAAATGTCAAAGGATTTGTGTCCTGCAATTTGTATGCAGTATCACGCATTCCTAAATAAACTAATGTTTCACAAAAATATCGCTCGAGAACTAATCTTTCGCAAAAATCAAATTTACAAAATGTAACTCAATAGATTTGCGGGAGAAAACGGGGAGCAGATACGATTTTTCTAAATATCGATGTCGCGCTGGCTTGACATTTAGACCAAAGCCGTAGTGATCTGCCTGGCTGCACTACCACTGAGTTAGTTACCGCGGTTTTCGTCTCTTTTTTTTCGGACCTGTACTTTTGCTGTGGAAGCGGAGAATTCATCATACTCCTGAGTAGACCTTCTTTCATTAATGCCGAGCGACGAAAATTTTAAAGATTAGTTTATTTAGGAGTGCGTGATATTGCGTGTAAATTGTAAGACACAAATTGTTTGACTTTTACTTCGTAAGCGTGAGAGAAAATGATTTTTATTTTAGTACTTAGCGTCGTGTCAGTGCAGTTGAGTGCAGTTACTCGTCTCATCATCTTTATAATTACATTTATGTAATTCTACCTCTACATAACTGTGTAAACTAATTATATTTTTTTCGATTACTTGATGTTTTCATATTTATTGATTTTAGTTAATTTTACAAAATCCTTCCTCAGGGGCTTATTAATTTTAGCGCCATCTATTAGTTCATCAGTGTACTCGTCGCAAATGGTTTAAAAATTGAAGGTGCAATGCCAAAGCGCCTGTAAAAATTAAATAGCACAATATATATTATTTATATCTGCTACAGGGTAAACACCTTTGTATCCTGAATAAGGCTTTTCAAGAAATGCGATTGCTCTGCTTGACTTGACATTCAACCATGACATAAGATCCAATGTTAGCATACACAATCTTTTATCAAATGACACATTTGCAGGCATTGTAGTTTTTCAGTCTTCGTCTAGTTGTGTTAGTACATACATACAGCAATGAAGAACATATTTTTGTTGTGTTTACATAAAATACGCATGGCTTAAGTTTATAACAAATTTAAGTTAATGAACTGTGGAAATAGTATAAAAAATATATAATTTATCGAAGTTTATTGTATTTGTCTAGATTTCCATTATTAGTGGTCGGGTAAGCGAGCGAATGGTTACCTTGAAGAGGTTTTGGTGTGTTTCTAATCTTTTTAGGGTGTAGTTCTGTAACATGCATGGTGCATGCTACATCCTCCTATGTAACGGAATTGGGCCAGCACGAATGGGAAATTGTTCTCGCTCACTCACCAATACCGGCGTAAGGCGACAGCGTTGCTGTCGCGTTTCGTACGGTTTGTGATTCGCCGGTGGCTCATTGGGAGGGGG
>JAFELO010000991.1:23362-43113 GCA_017140195.1 Eumaeus atala
ATTAAATTATGTTTTAAAATATAATAATACTAATTTAAAAATATGTTATTGCTTGAGTACTTGAAATTGTTTATAAAAATAGCAACATTGTCGATTATATGTCCATAGGTGTTTCAACTATCAATACTAGATGGCGCTAGGTGAAAAGAATTTAGCAGATTTGTTGTAAGAGAATATACCATGATATATTTCTATTATACAACAGCTCCAGATGTTAAAATACAGATGTCACGGTACACTACTAACAACAAATACTCGTTACCCGCTTTATATTATCCCACAATGCGTACTATAGGTACTACTTATGCCGTTGCCTCTGAGTAGTACTCGTGTTGCCCACAGTACATTGGTTGCCCGTTTTTGTACACGAGTTAAGGGCCTACCCCTTATGAGCGACTAACCTTGAATGTTCGTATGTTTTTGTTGCAGCGAATTAGTTCGATATCCCGCCGCCATACGGGCGATCCGCTCAATAATCTAAATTGAGAGTCGACCGACAGTTCGGGCGCATTTTAGCTGCACCGTCTATGTACACACTTGCATACTTCTTACTAAAATAGTAAACATTCAGTACTAACAAAAATATTCAGTTTGTCGATATTTGAACCAACGATCATTTTGATGTATTTTATTATTGTACAAAACACAAAAAGAATACCGTAATAATATCAGCTAGAGATAGTTTTTGAGTTAAATTAAATTTGTCGCGTTTCTATCCGACTGTACAACAAAAAGGAGGGCAGTGTTTAGCTGTCGTATATATGTAGGTAAGTAAGTATGTATGTATGTATGAATGTACGTATGTATATATCTTGTTGTTCCTCTGAGGCACTACTTTGGCCAAACGACTGAATGTATACTGAGCTGGTCAAGATTGTGGCAAGCCGTACTACTCGAGATATTTCTCTACTAACTTTTATACGTTTTGCTTCGCAACTGGTGATCATATTTTGATCTATTGATGTCCTAAGATTATGCGAATGTTACTCACTACAATATAACTATTTTTATGGTTTTTATCGCGAATTATCTAATTATTCAATTAGCACAACGTTTCAGAACCTTTACAGCAACCATGGTCACGAGTGGACTGAGATGACAGATGTCCTGGTGTCAAAAGTTATTAAAAGTAGCCGAAGAATTATAATTATTTAGTTGTTCCGATTAACGCAAACAGTACTTATTATATATTTCGACTTGCAGTGTTATGTAGAGTTTTTGATTTGGTTATGTTTATATTCTTATCTATTTATTATTTATACCTGAAATATATTTTTACATTTATTTTTTGATTACAGGACACCAAAAGAATTTCCATTCATTCGTTCATTACGGTGATTCTGTCTCATTTCACAAGAAAATCTTAAGAAACGCGATGAAATCCGTTCATGCAGTCATATTAATGAATAAAATTCGCGCAAATATACGAATACAATAAATAAAATGAAAATAATAAAAGAATTGCAATTTGAGTGACAGTGTGCCTCTTCACATTTTGCCCACTGCTCCGCTGACTTCTCTTCGAGTGTCCGAAGGTGGTTAAAGACGTGGGCTTGTTGTTTAAAGCCATTTCCGATAAATACCAGTAGCCGGTGGCCCATTGTGGGAGGGAGGGGAGGTGAAAAAGAGCGCAATTCATCGGCATAGTAATTAGGCTGATGTTCATGGGCGTCGGTAGTCGTAGAAGGGCTCCGATTTTTCGTTTGTCCCTTTTTACTATAAAGAAGACACAATAGTTAAAACATAGAAAATGCATGCGTTGCTAAATATCGTAATGTTATTACCAAATACAGTTTTGGTGGTATGGGTATCTAAGTCAGCTCACTTCGTTCATATTTATCATAGTTACGTTCAATTTTAATTAGGGAAAACTTGTAATATAAGTGCCATTTCAAAAATCGATTCAATTAATAACTAATTTACTACACAAGCCATCACGTTAAAAAATATTGAAGCTAGTAATTAAAAAAATATATAATTGGGCCAACCCGTAGTACTAGCCGTTGTACAGATTGCAGATGTTTAGTTTTAGTTTCCTTTCCACATATGGATAACAAGAAAGTGCACGAAACAGTCTATCTTCACGTCGATGTCAAGTATGAAAAATAACAAAAATTTAAATATAATATTGCATTGCAGGTGAATAGAGGTCCTATTCACCTGCAATGCAATATTTATATTTAAATTTATATAATATTTAAACATAAAGTAGCTTTACGCCTGTTATCCCCGAAGAGGAAGGCAGAGGTGTGCTGGTACATCCACAACTCGTAAATCCAGTTGATATACTAGAACACCCACGATTAGTCAAGGTACTGAGGCTCATGATGTCGTAGGTGGCAAGCATATTGCCACTTCGAGTACGTTCCAATCCCAGACAAAGTGATGCGTGCTCAGAATAATCTGAGAAACATTTAATAACACCTGGGGATCGAACCCAGGACCCCACGCGGCCAACGGTCTTAACTCTGTCTTAAAGCATGATCATTAATCGTTTAGAAGTCCGTCATTACCGAAGCTCGAAAGTGGAGTGACAGGACATTGGGCAATATGTAAATTCACGCTGCTCTTGATGCTGTCGCAGCAGTACTTAGGGAATTATTTTCAGCAGCGCGAGTAGCAGCACCGTCGAAGCTTTCTGGCGACTAGCAAAGCCCATAAATAAACAGACGCGTAATTGTCAAGTATATATTTTTTTCCTTCCCTGTTAAAGAATCGCGCTAAACGCGATAATACCTACATGATGATAATACATATATGATGATAATACCTACATGATGATAATACCTACATGATGATGATAATACCTACATGATGATAATACCTGCATGATGATAATACCTACATGATGATGATAATACCTACATGATGATAATACCTACATGGTTATCACTAGTTTTAATAACTGTATTATTACCTAAGTGAAGCAAAACTTTAACCTTCTTGTTATTGTAGTTATTGAAGATTACATGTAAAAGGATTGCATAAAGCTAAAACTTTTGTATGGTGCACACGACTTCGTTGACTTGGAATATGGACAGAACCACGAGATAAAGCTTATTTCTATAACTGATGATGTGTTCTTATCAATTTAGGTACATATGCTCAACATTGCCAATTTTCATAAAGAATCGTTCAGTAGGTTTGGAATGAATCAGTAATAAACATCCATACATCGATCGATATTTATCCTTTGAACTAAAAGAGAAAATATCACTTAAGAATGGGTTTGATCCCCTACCTTCAAGGTTAGAGAAGGTAAGGATTTTTCCAACTAATCTGAAAATGTAATTGAAAATAATTCATAGGTTATTTTATTATTCAAACACTCACCTAAGAAGTTGTGTGTGCTATATGTGTTGCTCTATTCTTGTAATTCATTGGGAGGGCAGTACGACACGCTCGGAGAATATTCTGGACCATCGCCTCGACACCTTTACGTGCTTCGAGCTATTTCAGAATTTTGATGAGCTATTCTGATAAAACATTCTGTGTTTTGGTTTCAGGGTGCAGTCGGAGTCCATTGATGACTATCAATGTCTATAGATATTAGTCGCCTCTCTGGACACATCGACCGCTTAAAACGCGATAGAATGTCGGTTTATGACGGCATCAAATGTGAGAGGTACTTTATCGTGCCGGCCCAATTCGGATCCAATGCAGCTGACAATTATGATACAAAATACGAACTGGCTACTGCCCTTAAAGTAACAACCGTGAAGTAACTCAACATTCGCTGCATAGAGCGTACTTTAGAATTGAAGCTTGATAATTTAATTTGTGTACGAACTAAGTGTCTCTTGTTCTGTTATGTTACTAGAATGGATTGAATGTTTCACTTGGGAACAGACAAAAGATTTTCGAAAAGCCCTTCCTCCCCCGGGAGCTGTATCTAATTCAATCTTAGCAGGAAATAATCTGTATTGTTGGAAACATGATTTTGTGTTTGTAGCGGCGCAACGAAATTTTGTATGGCTGTGAAACAAATAATAGAGTTGTTGGCAAAGAAAGTCCTCGTTGAGTTTGAAATAAAATGGTCTATCGAGTTGATATTTTTCGCTCGTATTTGTTTGGTTGTAAGTTATGAAAGCTGTTGGGTTTTGGTAAAAATATTGTGAGGCCTTTGAGCGATAAAGTTTTTTATTGTATTAGAAGGACAAACGAAAAATTGGAGCCTTTGGGCAACTAACGCCAATGGACATCCGCATTATAGCCATGCAGATGCATTTCCTGCCTACCCTCCTCCCCTCCAAAAGACCACCGGCTACTCGCCGCTACAACCGCATGAAACACGACAGCGTAGAATATTTTATAGTATAGGCGGATAAACGAGTAATCGGATCATTTTTACGACTACTGCCCATGAACATTCGCATAATTACTAGGTCGATGCGTTGCCCTCATTTCTTCCTTTTCTCCGATGGACCACCTCACATACCGCGCGAAACGTGACAGCACGGCTATCATTTATTCTTTACTCTACAAAGTATAAAAAACATATTGGTAGTTTGATTAAAAGCGAACATTGTTCTTCGATGACATATGAGTATGATCTTAAAATTCCGTTTTGTCACTATCTCCGCGGAGTGCGCGGAAATGTGTTATCGTACCGAAAATGGAATACGTATTTAAATATTAAATCAAATGGTATTCACGGCTTCGGTTACTTGTGGATCGTGATATAACGCCGGACAAGTGATATTTATTGGGTCCCTCTGATTATAAATGGTTCCTTGAACTTCGTATGCTGATAAGTGTGCGTATCTGATGGAGCTAACACAAGTACGAGTTAATTTATTTGGACAGTGGTAAGTTATAGGGGTGCAATATCTTTTGGATCGCCTTCCTAGCGGGAATGTATTTCTATATATTTTTTCGGTCTAATTGTACACGAATTTTTGAACTAAGACGTCTTGACGTACGCTTGAGTTGGAGTGTAAGCTGGTGAATTTGTGTCGCGATCGTTACGTAAATGAGGTCAAGTTGAGGCAAGAGAGTGATAAAGTGACAGATGAAGAAAATAAATAAATAAACGAGCATTTATTTCAATTTTCACTTTTGCTAGAATTGTTCTTTTTTTAACCTATTTTTTTCTAATTTTATTAGTACTTAATAAATAGTCATTAAACAGGGTCCTCGGGTTGGGCTATTACCTCCTGCAATGACGCCCACTATTCTCTTTTTTGTGCCATATACTGGCAAAATATGGCACGCCAATTTTTCAAGCCAGCTAATTTTACAATCACGTCACCCCAACATGTCGCAGGTCTCCCTCTGTCTGTTTTTTCTTTGGGGCTTCTCTAATTTGAGTGAGAGACTGGCACACACAATTTCTTTCTCTCTCTAGTACCTTAACGATAGTAGTGGTTCCACTTGGCCGTAATGCAGCAACAGCTTAGTATTTATACAGTAAAATTGTTCAATAAAGTAAATTACACGAAACGTACATTATTTTCTCAAATCGATCCTTATATAGCATTCATTATCTATGATCAAAAATTCACTCATCTGGTGGTTTTGCGGGAAAAATTAACAAGCGAACAAATTAACAAACTACATGGGATCATTTAATGGTGTGATATGTGAAGGTTCGCATCCTGTTGGACACAAACTCTAGGGACTTTATTAGTTTTATGGAAGAAATAAAAATAATAGGTGTATGGATAAAGGCAATGATGATTGCCGAAGGCAACGCTCCCATAAACTTTATGCTGTAGGCTCCGCGAACTATACATTATTTTGATGGTGTCGAACTCAAAACGAAGCAAGTAGCAATAGTGATGTGAATTCTGAAAGATGATATTTATAATCCACTTGTGATCCGATGCGACACACGTGAACTAGCTTAACAAAGCACACACTAAAGCCTTACTCGAGAATCACTCTATCCATTAATGAAAAATGCATGAAATTCCATTTGAAAATAGATAACATATAGACAGACAGCTTTTGGGAACTTTGTTTTATAATATCTATAGATAAAAAAACTGTGTGTCAGCATTACTCCTAAAAACATAATACTGAAAGTGACGTGACACGAGACGAAAGGGATTCAAGCGCGGTAAAACGTTGCGCCATCATAAAGCACAAGTTTGCTCCTCATATTTGTTATACCGGGTGCCTTAGTTGTGTTTCAAGGAGATACAAGTTGCAAGATAAGATGAATGAATTGATAAATGATCGAGAAATATTGGTTTTATGTGTAACAGAGACTAAGCGTAAATTTTATGATACCATTGATCTCTACGGTCCAAAACTTCTTGGAGTTTTTTAAGTTGCAGACTGTGCTTCCTGTCTATATCACGAGATGTAGGCAGTCTACATAAAAGTACAGAGTACAGCACAGAAAACTAAAATTCATTACAGTAGTAGGATAACGGCTGATGATAATAAAATAAATAAATGGTGAAAAGACGCGCGCATGTGTATATATATAAAAATATTACAATAAAACTACTTATACGGATTATATCGCGGTTTATTTAATTATTTAACTAGTCCAGTATAGTTCTGTAGTCTTTGTGCTCGCACAAGGATTATTGAATAATATATATGGAATGATATATTGAAACTCTCTAAAACATTATTGGTGCCACGATTGCATTGAAATATGAATGTTTTGCACTCTCTTTTGAAGTTCATAAAATATCATTTATTATAACTTGTCGACATCGATATAATTTATATCGATATTCACTCACAACACTAGCTTAAAATAACAATTGCATGAAAAGGGGAGCATCTCCCCCTAATATCCGTTCGGGAAAATTGCCCGGTGCAGCCTGGGTTATTTATAAAAGTTTTTCTGGGAGCAGATATTTCTGTTTATCCTTGTATAGTGTAAGAAATATCTGAACTCGGACTGTTTGGGTTTTTAGTTATGCTTACTAGACAATGCCATTAAATAGTGGTAACTATATAATACTTATTATGCGTATGTAACAGTAAAAGTTGATACAAATCCGTCCAGTATTTTCGAAGATTGACGTGTACAATCATACAAACAAGATAATAGAATAAATTAGAATAAAATAAAACTTTATTTAGTACATTTTTTACATATTACTAGCACTATTTGCGACGACCGGCTGGCTCAGTAACGTGGCGGTTGGTCCGCGTGTTACGCCTGTGGTCGCGGGTTCTAGTCCCATATAAAAATCCTAAATATATAACATTTATAAACATGTTAAATTATAAATATATTGTGCGTTTGTACGATGCCTAGTTTGCAAATGTCTACGGGCGGTAGTTAATACCCACCAACTCGTTTACACCATATTTCATTTAAAAAAAAAAACAAAGTATTGTGCGTTCTCTAGTGGCTCTAACAAAAGTCCTTACGGTACTTAGCCTGTGCTAAGGCTAGCACTGTGGCTAGGCTAACGTGTGATAAGTTTACAGATAGTAAGAAGTATTCATTTATTCGTTCTTACATCCAAAAACTTAACATCGACGAGGCATAGCTTGTTTAATAATTAGCAATATTATCCTGCCACAAATCTCAATAATTTTATGGTCTAGTGGCGCGGTATGCTAATGCATTTAATTAGGTTTCAACATTGCATTTCCTTGACTTTCCCGCTCTTAACTGCGCTATAAATTTGCTCTCGGGATAAATGTAAACTGCAATGGCGGTGTTATTGAAGTCAAAATTTTCTATTTATTAAAGCTCTCGTTATATTCGCAGAAATTATATTGGATTTACAGGGGAGGGAATATTCAAGAGCTGAAGAGCTTTGGGGTAGCAAAATATTTTGTCTGCATTGCGATCGATTTCGACCTGTATTATCTGGAAAATAAACTTCACGCGATCGTCCTAAAGAAGTAGGCAGAGAGAACCAAGTGTCACATATCATAATCCATATGTATAAGAAGACAAGACACACCACCTTCGGATCGTTCCCGATCAATCTTGTCTTTGTTTGTCGTCATAAGGCTTTTAATGCAAGGAGCATTTTGACGATGACCGACGCCCATGGACATCTGCATTATTATTTTTTTACAGCATATTTTCCTGCTCCCCTCCAACGATTCACTCATAAGCCGCACGAAACTTGAGAGCATAGCTGTTGTTTTACGGCGATGTCGTGGAAGTTCATCTACTTCATCGGTCGTGCCGGCCAAATTCCGCTGAAATGCGGCATGGCCCTACCTCTTATTAAAATGTCCAAATTTGCTAATTTGTTATATACAACGCTTTGTATATTTAAAAAGAGTTGTATATCATTGTAAAATTATATTATTTTTTATAGTCTAAAAGGGCAAACGTGCAGTTGAAGCCTTTTAACGCGCGGAAAGACTAGTTTTCTCCTCCAATGGGCCACACGAATTAAAAAAAAAAACAAATGAAATATGAAAAGATGTCACCTTATGTAGCCGCTATTTTGCGGCTTTACCATGTTACCCCGTTCGTACCGGCAATTCAGCACCAATGCAACATGGCACGGTCTATTAACGTAGATAAATTTCGGACCAGCGCCACTGCTGCCTGTCGCCGATCCGATTGATGGTACCGCCATCAGTCCGCGCGAGCGCCGTCCGGTGCTCCCGTCTATTTTACTGTCACGATGGAACAGACGGGGCACCAAACAACCTGCTCGCTGAAGCCTCTTTGCTGTTAAGAGACTAGTGCCCTTTGACGTCTCCTACGTCACCCTGGGCTTGGATCAAGGGTGAGGGTATTCTTAGGCCGTCCCCACAAAGTGATAATACAGTGTATGTAATTAAGTAAAATTCATTACAATCAATCAACAAGTGTAAATCAATAAATATTCTCTACATATTCCTGTGTAACAGGGAAATATAATATTATTTACAACACTAAGATCTGCCCACAAAGACGGATTACTAAAGAGAAAAGGATAAAATCGTATTCACATGTACGATCTAAGAAAAGGCTTACAGGCTTACACTCAGGTGTATAATACATCTATTGAACACCAAGCGATCGGCTAGGCGAGGCGGCAGCCATTGTGAGGGATCTTTGCTCTATTACCATACGGCTTTGTCCTTCACATGCTCCCGTGTTCTTGCAGTAAAATGAGAATTTATGTGTATTTTGTACGAATATATCGTTAGGTGAGTTTTTGTGCGAATCGTGTATCGTTTTATTGTACCTGCTATTTGGTTATTAACAGACGATTAAATATATTATTATTATTATGACGATCAAAACTGGACAGTCTCCCCAAGAGACCACCAGTACCCAGACGTGTACCAGTGCTGTACCAGTCACACGCATACATATAAGCTAGGCGCTATTGTGAGGGGCCCTATCCTTCACATGTTGTTGTAACAAAAAGAGAGAGATTATATCCTACTCGTATGCCGTTTCGTGAGTAAACTGTCAATTTCTAATTGTGACGTTAAGTACAATACGAGAAATACAAAATAACAAAAATATAATAACTCGAAAGTAAAAAGATTACACACTTCAGTTTCGGTACTGACACGAAAGTTTATTAAGCTGCCAATCGTTTCAGCGCTACACGCCGCTGACACAAAAATAACACGTCCGTCTGTTACGCGTAGTCTTTTTTGTTATTCTAGCACTCGCAAGTGTGAAAGTATCGGAAAATTCTGAAATAAATTTCTAGATGTTTCTAGAAAACATGGGAAAGAGTACTGAACAGTATGCGTTTTTGTGAGAGCGTCTACCAAAACGTAAATGCACTTCATCGTGCCGTGATATCTGACAAGGCATCAGAGCGGCGGGCGAACCCCAACTCCTTAGTCGCGTCTGCATCGCCCAACAAGCACTCATAGCAATATGATGAAGATGTATTGGGATTCTCTTCGCTTCCACAGCATAAATTCAGATCCCATAAGTAAGCCGCTCCTTAGGATTCGGGTAGCAGCGCGCAGATCCCGTAAACCTATAAACCATATTGGGGTTGCTCTAACAGCAGGAGTGTGGCCCCTTTGTGATTAAGACTGGTCCCAATCTAGCTCGGCTAGTCGATGGGATGTCTTGATTTTTTTCGGGATGCATCCCGATTATTATTTCACATTAGCCAAAATAACTGTTGTTATCTTGGCCGAAGGGACCGGGTCTCGCTTTGAGCTCCTTGGCAGATAGCAAGTGACCCCAGACCGACGCGACAAAAGTCCGGGACGGCTGAAGGTTTACGCAGTGGTTTTTAGTCAGTAGTGGCAGTAGTTTTAGTTCCGTACCCAGACCGACACAGTCTGTAGGTTCACCCAGGGCCGATGGGATGGTTTTGTGCCCGTGCCGGGGACAATGTTTTTGCATAAAATCAAAAATCATTATTTCATCATATCGCGCGCTCATAAAAATGAAAGAAAGACGTGTTAGTTTCTAGTGTACTGAACAAAATTACAAGGAAAGTGTACGTTTAAGCAACTAGTAGGCGTGGCCGTCAAGACCCTAAATGCAGGGTGAGTAATAATAATAATAATAATATCGTCCTAGCCAAATTTCGGCTACATCGGCAATTTCTAAAGAGACGGTCCAACTGCGCAAGGTTATCTTCCTGTTCCCTCATTCTCCTATTTCGACAGGACGGCAGTCCGACATGGCCGGAGACAAATGAGGCTCTGGAACGACTTAACGTGCTTTCCGATGCAAGAGGGTCCAACTCCGCCAACTTCCTGACCCCAAACTGTTATTAGAAAGTGAAAAATCCCACAACACTTTGATCCGATCCGGGACTTGAACCCGATACCCGTCTGTAGTTGTACATGCACTTGACCACGAGGCAGACATTGCAGTACGTAATAAGTAGGTGTTACATATAGTCGAATCGAAAATAGGCGGATCTAGCACCTACGAGTCGTCCCGTTTGGTGGTCCAAATAAAACTTTTTACAAGTAAAGTTATTTGACGGGTCACTGAGAGGTAGTGCCATGCTGTATTTTAGAGGAATTGGACCAGCATGGCCCTCTCGCTCACATGACACCGCCGTAAAGTGATAACTGTCGCGTTTCGTGCTGTTTGTGAGTAGCTGAGGACCTATTTGAGAGGGAGGACGAAAGAGACAATAGGTTTGCATAATAAATAAAAATACGGCTGTTTATGGACGTCGGTAGTTATACTGTAACTTCATCCTTCCTAACGCGGTAGATTTCAATCTACGAGTAAATATATAATTGTTCCAGATTGAAACTAAATTCATGCGAAAATATTCAAACGATTTTTATGAAATTTTCTTTATATATTCGGCAGGACCGCGAGTCAGTGGTAAAGTAGTAAGTCGAATTTTCATCATGACATTTCCACAAGATCGAAACTAAGGTGGTTGAAACCGCAGGTCGCAGAAAATGATAACATATGTATGTGCATATCAATACTATTATTGTAGAGAGGAAACATTTAATTGTTTGTTTCTAAGTTTGTTTATTTGTTTGCTTGGATTGAATAGACTACAAAGTTACTGGACTATATTGAAAAATAGTTTTACCACAAAAAAATTACATTATCTGTGATGAACATAGACTATATAGTACTTTATAAAACGATACATATGATTATGAAAACTTTGACGTGAAATCAAAATCGAATCGAAGATTGTGGAAAAAGGTATAATCTTTAAGTGGGCGAAATTTTTGTATTTTTTGTCAAGGAATTTCTGCCACATTGTGTCACATCCGTACGAAGCCAGGACGGACTGCTGATATAAAAACATATTTACAATATGTGTAACTGTTATTCCAATTCGCTTGACATAAAATACTTTAGTCATTGAGGAAACATACTTCCATTTGCTCATATAGAACGTGAAACCTACCCCATATCCAGAGAGCGAAGAGGATTATTTTGACGTCCCCTTGTATAATGCACAGCCGCCGGGTCGAATTCGAATAGGTAGTAGCTTGGAAATGTCTCACAGGGCCATACAATATAAGGTTCTGATACAATGTTCTCAGCATTGTCATCATATAGATGTACTTACACAAATCGCTGTATTACATTACGACTAGCCATTTTGAAAAAACAGTGCCGTTTTATTTTGTGGCGCGACAACGATTGGTCGGATGCAATACGGCTGTTACTGACAGACTGATGAACTGACTGACTGAACGAACATCCGAGACTACAGTAACTTGAAACTTGAGATTTGGTAAAGAGCTTCCCTTCGTGATGTTAGTGTGAAAAGATTTTTTAAAATAGGTGTGACTAAAGAGGTGAAATGGGGGGGGGGGTGAAATTTATAATATGAAACCATGTTACGAGGATGAAATCGCGGGACCTTCTGCAGCAGCTATTCTTAATAAATATATAAATTCTAGTAATACTATGTTCGTCGGGACTAACCTCTGATATTTCTTTACTGATTTAATTCATCATCATGAAATTACGCGCAGATATTAGACTTCGTCTGAGATAAGATATTTTTTAAGAATGACGTTGACGCGGGGAAGTGCTTCTACGTTTTTTTATCGGCCCTGGCTCCATACACCACCGGCAGGGGCTCAAAGCAGAACATGCATGTTGCATGAAACCAGTGTGTGTCCCATCAGTATTGTATTGGTGAGGTGCCCAATACTATAAATCATCAGGGCACCTCGAAACCCAATCAGTCCCTTAAGGGCCACGACCAGAGTGGGATTGCTCTAAGCTACAGGATAAGCTATCAACTTTGGGACATTGCAATGGGGTGAGGTTACCATCTTCTTATAAGTGGGATACAAAGAGCAGCCTCCTCGGTTAAATTGGCTTCACCCAAGGGATCTCAACAGGTTACTACGCCCAACTGCCAATACAAAGCTTGAACCATGGTGGGGGTGATATTTTTATTGCCACTTCGATACGTGGCCCGGTCAGCTCCTTTGGTTGTATGAATACTCATATCGTTAATCACCTACTTTCAGGTGAACCAATTCCTTAAAACACGCTGTGCCATAAAAAATCTTCATTCAGCACGTTCATCTGAGCTTAATGTAACATAAGCAAAATTATGCCCACAAAATCTACGGAATAAAAAGATTCCGTGGGCGGCTTATCCCTCAAAGAGCACTTTACCAACAGAGTACAGACCCTCCACGTGATAAATTGCACTGTAAGGAATAGGGATTGCATACTAATATTTTATATATTCTTCTTACGTATATCTACTTAATATTACATATAAAGATATTCAATTTTATTCTATTTTAATAATGCAATAAGGAAATATGAACGCTTATGGATAACTATTTACTGTAATAAAAACATAGCTTGGTTATGTCCAGTCTCGTTTTTTGTAGTATAGGGGGGGGGGGGGCAGATGAGCTGTCAAAGCCTTTTTATCTCTATCGACGCCTCTGCAAAATTACCATGCATATGCATTGCTCACCATTAATCCCCCCCCCCCTGTTATACCTCCTGGCCCATTGGAGGCAAGGAGAACAGGAGAAGGGAGGAGTATAAGTAGTCATCAAACGGCTTCAATTGCTCGTATGTAAGGATCGTGAAAGAAGAGAGAACTAAAGTCCGATATCACGCATAGAATAAGCTCACTGAAGCGGCAATGGGCTGGTCACACACTCAGAAGAAGAAATGGCAGTTCTGGAATGGAGGTCGCGATTAGGTAAACGGGGTGTTGGTCGACCGTTCACCAGATGGGAAGACGATCACCGTGCAGTAGCTGGTCCGGGATGTAAACGAGTAGCTGGAGATCGACCATCTTGGCATTCATTGAAGGAGGCCTAAGTCCAGCAGTGAACCGACAAGGGCCGGTAATTATGATGATGATGATGATGCAGGATCGTGATATGTGAGGGTCCGTTCTCTCCGCCTATTAGGGAACTGGCGTGAAGATGTATTGTTGTTGTTGTTGTTATTAGACTTACTAAGTAAATAAAAAAATACTTTGGTGGCATCAAAATAACAAAAGTATAAGAGAAGAGCATATGAATGATGTACGCTACGATTACATTTCAGAAAACAAATAAACACGGATAACTTCTATGCTTAGTGACCTTAGAGTGATTTGTCTAGATTTTTTTTAACTTAATAGATTTTGGTAAAAGCCGACTTAAATCAGCACGGACATTTTTATAATATAGGCGCAAATGCACGCCCATAGACTTCTTTTCATTGTTGTCATGCTGACTTGCTGTGCTCCAGTTCTCCTCCCTTTCAATAGGCTACTTGAATCTATTAGATGGATTGAGGTCATACTTTAGCCGCCGGATGAAGTTATGCAATAATATGTCTAATATCGGAGATTATTATAAAAACAAACTAAGATTTGTCCTGCATTAGACGTAGTTGTTATTAAGTTTCTAGTCCAAAATCATAAAGCGTTACCGTAATTTTTTTATCTACTACCGACTACTACTTAAGCAAACTAATAACTATACACTTAGAACCATCCTCGGGAATCACCCTGCCTATTGTAGGTAACCACATGAAAATCTAAGTAAATTTTGAGAAAATCGATCACAAATTGACAGACAGATTTTGGGGCGTTTGTTTTTTATTATGTATAGATTTTACTACGGGTGCAATTTATTCATTTCATGGACACTAAAATTTACATGACATATCTCATTGTGTATATAATAATGAACCAGAATTATTTGTTACAAATACTGGGAAACCCTAAAACCCACTGTCGAACTCGCGGGTTAAAGCCAGTATCTAATAATCCACGCAAGTAAAACCATTCCAAAGATCCCCCAACATTTTCCTACTTATTAAGTGAAACTTAAAGCTTAGGCAGTATTTCATTTTATATGTGAAATGTCCCTTATTTTACGAGCGACGCTGACCCACTTCGGGGCGTCACGGGATCAGGGATAGGGTTTACGGTTTTCAGTATTTGTTATCCACAATGTACGAAAACCCATTGCTTATGACTTATGAGAATAGTTTCGTGTTTCATCTCCTGAAGTGATGGAATATAACCTGACCTATATATTAAGTGGCTTATGTGTAGCCTTCAGAGAGCATCCGGTAGAAACTGTATCCAATTTACGCGTTCGTGAGGCTTCGCCGCACTGTTAATCGACACCAACACAAAACCGCAACTATAATGACAATTGACAGGCAACTAGAGGCGGATAAGAATTAAATGACGTCACGTACGTAACATGTATATCGTAGATGCCTACGAATTTCATCAGCTGCTTTTTAAAACGCTGATCTGGTTTTGTATGAAGAGTAATGTGAAGGAGGCAAGGCAACGTTAGGATCATGATATGTGACAATCAGGTCTCTCAGCTGAAAGTGAAGTTTTTAAAGATTTTTATATCAAAAACATTTTCCTGTTTTCGTTTTAAGCCGATACTTCAAACTGAGGCGTTGTCAATTATTGGAGTCCTTAATAAACGAATCGCGTGGTATTAATACTTTTTGAAGAGTGAATTCGTGTGAAACAACGTTCGAGAGTAACGCGTTACCACGCTTACGTCACTTACGTCTCTTGCCCATATTTTACTTCAGAATCTTTCCGGTCATAAGGAGTAAGCCCCAGTCGCGTGTCAGAGCGGATATATACAGTTTTTTTCAGCAGTTTCTGGGTCAGCATTTTGTCAAATAACTAGCCATTTAGCCCGACTTTACCGTGAATAACAGGGGCCAAAACCTTCATCGGGAATCACTCTATTCATAGTAGACGTTGAAAAAATCACATGCAGACAGACAGTTACTGTGTACTTTGTCTTATAATATGTTTAGGTAATCCTATCTAGATAGCTGCGATAGAACTTTGAGACGAAACACGTGATGACCTGTTGCTCTATGATTTTTTTCTCGGACCTGAACTTTTGCTGTGGAATCGAAGAGAGGCCCATTGGATTGCTATGACTGCTTGACTGGCGACGAGACTGGGTTTGGTGTCGATGTCGTTGTCACCCGCAGATGGGAGAGATGCATCCCGATATGAGAGTGTCTGTAACAGCTAATTTAACTATTATTATCATAGCCAGAGTGACCTAGCATTGTGACATGTGCAATTTTTATAGGTTATATCAACACTAGTCTTGTGGCGAATATTTTGAGTTTTTTTAATAATTAATCTATACTAATAACATAAAGATGAACAGGCTTTCGTTTGTTTGAACGCTAATCTTAGGCACCATATAAGTCCATTTGCCGAGGAAGGCTACGTGCTATATACCAAGACGCTATGACTAAAAGAATTGAATTGACGCGCGAGAAACCGTGGGGTGATGCTAGTGATGTCTGACCATTACATTTCGAAAGTATATTACGAATATTTTCACGTGTTACATGTACATTAAATTACAAACAAATTTCTACGGTTTTATAAAATATTTCAATGTTAATTAACCTAACTAATGAAAAACAAAGACGGAGTCAACTCCACGGGTGGACTTCACCCGTGACAATGGTAGCTGTAAAGCTTGTAAAACGTCGGGATCGTAAAATACTTGACATACCGTGATAGAATCCGTTAAAGTAGATTTATTATAATGTGTAACATTTGCGTAAGCCTAAAAAATTATAACCTATAGTTTATATATTTTTTTAATGTAATATTTTAAACTTGTGATGTAGTGGGGAGTAAAAATAGTAATAAGTAACAAAAGCCTCACTAATGTAATATTTACTTTCCTGCTCCATCCATTTTTGCCACGGATACAAATAAAATTGTCCTCAGATTGAGACCATTAAATTAAATACTATTATCATAATAATAAGGTGAAAAGCAGATTATAATACACCTTGCGTATTGCCCAGTTTTATTAGTACAATTTAGAAAGTTGGCATCTTGTCCATAGCGGTTGTCAAGTTTCCCGGGCTACCGAACGGAATCGAGTCGGTGTTAAACGAGAAAGGCATCGGAAAAAAGGGCTCTGAGACCCAGCGTCAAGAATCGGATTAATGTGACTGCACTGGAAAACAAATCTACTACGATTTACGTACCGTAAATCGTAACGCATTATGGACAAGATGAGTTTGAGATTAGGTTTCATTCAATTCAGATCTTTATACCGTTAACGGAAGGGTTCAAATTAGGCTAGAGCAACACTGGGTGCGTAGACTGGGCGAGAGAGAGGCGAGCTTATGCTTGCTGTACAGAGGTCCGCAGGTTCATTTGTTAGAAACCTCGTTATCACAGTCGCTGCTCGACAGTCGAGCGGTGTGCTTGCCAGGTTTCCGATGCGCACGTACGAAATCCGTTGAAGTTTTCCAGACATCGCGATCTCTTGGATGCCGGCTTCGTGATTATCTCATTGAAAGTGAAATCTTAACTGAATCGTGACATTGGTATTGTGTAAGGATACTTATGGTGACTTAGTGGTAATATAATTGTATAGTGAAATACAAACTTACTTGGACTCGTTTCGATATCGGCGCGGTTTTACAAAGAAAATTGCGACTCGATTATTGATGCGAAACCCCTAGTTTCCTAATACGGTAAGTAATAGAGAGATTATGATAAGGAACATTATAGGAAGTCCATTGTTAATGTAATTATGAATAAATATAGAATATAAAAAGATTAGCTGTGAAGCGATGAATGCAAATTGCTCTGAAACAGTCTTTATGTTACGCTTTTAAATGGGGGAAGTATTCATGAGGACTTATGTTAAAAAATAACCATTTATCAAGAGGCCCCTCGTGTAGGACGTGATATTTTAAAAGTAAAACTCAATTACATCTATAAGATGCTGCAGCCGGCGCGTGAGCAGTGATGATTTGCATTTTAATGTGCAGACAAATAATGAGTCTAATTAGTAAAAATAACATGTTAATTAATGGAGATGATATTTTTTAAATAGGGGCATAAAAGAACTTTTGATTAGTCTTTTGATAAATACCAACACTCATGAAGATTTGCAAATTTATATGCCAATTCTTTGCTCCTCTTTGCTCTTCCCCTTCAACGGGCCACCGGCTACTTACAAACAACACAAAAAGCAACAACAATCTTGTCACTGCGTCTGTATTACGTGAGCGAGAATGGACTCGAGAAAATAATATAATTTTTCTTTACTTAGGTAGGTAATAGATATTGGTCGTAACCTTTTCCCTTCCTACGCGTCTCTTATATAGTTATACATTAGTTACAAATAATCCAACATTATTAGTTGCTGAATTAACAGCAAAATGCTGCGTCTTTAATTTGAATAAATTACTACTGCTTATATCTTCTATTCTGTTGATAATATAACTTTTTAAACTGTGGGAAATTGAAACTCAGGCATATATTATCTAGTCGTTCGTAAAAGAATATATATTTAGCTAGACAATTCTTGACGAGGAACACATTAAGTAATCGAAATATCCAGCGCAACACCAGGATAAGGTTTTACACGATTTACGCCGCTTATGCACCTTTCACTTTGGAGTAGTTTATAATCTTAAGGTGTAAACTTCATTCGCGTGTCATAGGTATGGCTACTTTCCGTCGGAATCTAAAAGAAAAATAATTAGACGACAGCTTGTATCCCAGAATGGTAACGGGTAATATCCCTTCAAGATACGTACGTGGGGTCTTTTAATACTGGTTTACAAAAATAATCAAGAAATTTAAGAATCTAATGGTACATTCTTAAATTTAGCGGCAAAGGCTATGGAATGCCTTGATTCGCCAAATTTAAGTCTCGCTTTTTAACAAAAGCTGTAACAAATTTTTGTATTACCTAGGTCATGGGTATATTACTATTTCTATAGGCTTTAGAATAGATGAGAATTCTATAATCTATTCAAGCTCCTAGTAGGATTAAAGAAGGATGCATAGAAAGTCGGCTGGTGTAAAACTGGAACGTTCCATACATCTGAATACAAAAAATGCTCCTACGGCAGAAATAAAGACAAATGGCGGACTCCCTAGGCTTGTCATAAATGATTGCTCTTCTATGCGTGTATATAAATTATTCAATGAAATGTAGATACGCCTCAAAACAACAGTTTTATGAATTTAACCTCACAAGCATACCTGCGCAATGCAGTTTCAGTTGTGGATTTGCTGCGTATTTGTGAGTCTGGAGTCCATATTCTATATTGGTGAGTATATAGAACAACAAAGAACCTGTGAGAATAACAGAGTTGCCGTGTACGTGTTTGTACCAAAAATAACAATAACAACAACAACACATCTTCACGCCAGTTCCCTAAGTGGATAGTCAGAGGAAACGGAGTACCACATATCGCGATACTTACATACCTGACTTGACTCCTCCACATCCATTATTCTCTTCATACAAACACGACCCTTAAACCAACGTTGTAAATAAGTAGTACTGAGAATTAAGTAGGTGCACTTTATTGTACCTGTGTTCAACGAGAGATAGAAAATCGATATCTGTTATGAAAAAATAACCTTTTAGGCTTTAGGTAGGTAGGTTACTTAACCAGTTAGGCTGCCAAACCTTTTTATATATAATAAAAACTAAATTTCATGCGTAATAAAATGTTCAATATAAGTTGAACATAAGTAACACAAGTGTTAGATAAGTTTTAAGCATTGTTTGTGTACGCCATTATTTAATATTAACAATAAATTGTAATGCATTACATTACATATTTTATTAAAATATTAGTATTCTGCACATATTCTCCATTTAATCAACAACTCTAAACAAGTCAAATTCCTCCATTCGCGTGATTCTATAAAAAAGGGATGGTATTTTATTATATAGATTTATAGGATTGATTTTACGTGTTTTTAAAGAGTCGTAAATCTAGTTTAATAAAAATCAAATACTAATAATATTAAATATAATAAAATTCAAATACTACTCCTGGTCATCTTCGCAGATGATCTGCGAGGGCTACGGGCACTGAGGCGAACCTCATAACACGGGTCGGATCGCGAGGAGACAAGTATCCCTTC
>JAFELO010000991.1:43228-106438 GCA_017140195.1 Eumaeus atala
CCATTGTCTGCGCTATTGAACATAGCACTCGACAATCGAACCACAAACTCCTCCAGCGACTCTATCCGCAAGTCACGCGCGATCACGTCGTTACGTACGTAGCGATCGGCTCCCGTGATGACCCGTAGGGATATGTTCTGCTGGGCTTGCAGGCGTTTCCGCTGGGCCTGGGAGGTTAGCGCGTACCATGCGGGGGCGGCGTAAGTGAGGCGTGACCGAAATTCAAATGATAATGACATGGCCAAAAACTCACATAATACCGCCGTAAAGTGACATCTTGTGACTGGAAGTAGCGGGAACGGGGGCGGAAGGAGAGCATCGCATCGGCATAGTAATTATGTGGATGCTTATGGGTGTCGGTAGTCCTAAGGAAGGCTCGGATTTCTCGTTTGCCCCCCTATTCTAAGAAAACCAACGCAGATTTCATGGTAAAGCAGTCAGTGTCGATGGTTCGCCTGAGGAAGCTGTTTCAATATGCGGGAGAGTTGTACCACCCACGCGTGGTGGAAAGGGGTGACGGTTCCCTTCATAGCTGATAGCTCAACGAGCTCTTCCAGCCCCCCTCACCACCTAATAATGCAAGGCCAACTTTAGCTGTCGCGCGTAAACTTCCCCCTAGTTATAGAGGGGAAGGCCCCAGTACCGGATGAGCAATATCTATCGGGATTCATCCTTCCCACCTGCGGGGCAGGTGGGGAGGGGGGTCTGTACCTCAATCTACGACAACCTCACCTGGAACTAGACCATGGCCTGACGTGTCTTAAAGTGACCGAGGAAGTTGCGCTCGATGGGGTCGTCCCGCACCACACGAAGACCCCACCGACTTTGGCACAATGCAGTGGGGTGAGTTTTTCATCCTCACCCCTTGCCCCGTGCGCAAATGCGCCTCCTCTTGTTGTTCTTTGGTCCCCTCTCTTTATAAGATGGGTACAAGGAGCAGCCCTCTCCCTGCTTCAATAGGCTTCGCCCAAGGTGTATCGTTTCACCCCAGGCTACAAGGGCACCACCGCCACGACACGGCTTCAACCTCGATGGGGCACTAGATACTTTCGTCAGCATAGAGCAGTAATTACATTAAAATGCATTACATTTATCAATTTATTGTTAAGTAATTGTGTAATCTCAACGTTGCACCATTTAACATATTATACAAAGATGTACATAACGGTGCGGAAATTGTAAAAGTATGCAAATACATACAAAATACGCGTTAAAATTTTAACAATTATGAAATCAAATGATAATGTGGTTGAAATTGTAACGTGGTCTTTGAATATTTTTTTTTCTAAATGTTACCATTACTTGTATGCTTTAAAGTATATTTTATTATTATTATTTGTCGTATGTGTGTTGATGTGTTACGTCGTTCTAGGAAGAGGTAGTGCCATGCTGCTACACGACATCCTCCTATGCAATGAAATTGGGCCGGCATGATCCGGGAGGTACCTCTCGCTCACATAATACCGTAAAGTGACATCTCCAGTATTGCGTTTCGTGCGGTTTGTGAGTACACGTTGCACGGAGGGCAACGCATCGGCATAGTAATTATGTCGATGTTCATGGGCGTCGGTAGTTCTAAATAGGCTCCGATTGCTCGTTTGCCTTTATATTCTATATAAAAAAGTTTGACTTTTGGAGGGCTATGTTACCATCCCAGGTGATAGACTCTAGGTGGCTCCTCACCTCACATATTACGTGTATAATGGCAACCTCACACATTGTGGAGGGAACGAGCTTAACGTGTACAATGGCAACCTCACACATTGTGGAGGGAACGAGCTTAACGTGTACAATGGCAACCTCACACATTGTGGAGGGAACGAGCTTAACGTGTACAATGGCAAGCACACGTCACAGTCTGCACCTCATGGTGTGTCTAACACAGGCTTCAGATGTCGCAGCGGTCATCATAAGACAGACTATGTAAATATCTTGACAGGTACGCAACATTATTTTAGCCTGGTGTATCCCACTGCTGGACTACGTCAAGGAGTCCAGCTCATCCCGCCATCGCCGACAGGTTCTGACTCGTGATTAATAAAATATTTCAAATATGTATTTTGTTCATCATTACAGACAAAATTGCAATGATTTTTACTAGTTAACAATTCTGTTTACCTGGAGTACGGATTTCTTTCACTTATTGTATGATAGATTCAGTTTTCGCAATTTGCCTTGTTCCCGCCAAACCATAGGGTTGACAGAAGGTAAGGTGTCACATCACTAGAATGACAGATAACACTTTTATCCCGTCCGGCGACGGCAGCGCACAGAAAACGAGACTGTCCGCGCGCGCATGTACTAATCTCAAAACATCTTATATTTTTATTTCTCATATCTCAAAACATTCAGTAAGATAGTCTCAGTGTGTGTAAGGTACAATTTAGTGTAGAATCGCCGAGATCAGCTCAACGTGGGATACCGATGTGCCATGCTACATTACGGTGGATTTGGGCCAGCACCTCCGGGAAGGTACATTTCGCTCACTTGACACCGGCGTAAGGTGAGTTTTGTGAGCAGCCGGTGGCTCATTTGGAAGGGAGGTGAAAAGGAGGGCAACGTAAAACGTGTGGGCAACAAAAAAATCTAACTGCGTGCGAAGGAGGTTGCTGGTTTTTTCTGGCGTACATGTATGTGTATAATTTAAATATATATCTCTATGGTCCCTGTCAGAGTCTGAACGACTTGAATGATTTTAATGTTGCCATGGTTCAAGCCTTGTCGTGGCGGTGGGCTTAGTAGCCTAGGGTGAACCGAAGCGATGCCAATTTAACCGAGGGGGATCTCTGCACCTAAGAAAACTAAGAAAAGGGGGCTTAAAGATCAGGAGGTGGAATCGCTCTCAGTCTGTCCCAAAGTCGGTGGAGTTGTCCTGTAGTGATAGGCAACCCCATCTGTGAAGGTGAATTTGGTCCCTTAGGGGGCTGACCAGCCTCGAGGTGCCCTGATGATTTGTTGTTCCGGGGCACATCACTCAGGGCAGCACTGATGGCACTCGCGGAGGAATAAGCTCGCTGAATTGGCAATGGGCTGGTCACACATTTAGAAGAACAGATGGCGGATGGGCCAGGAAGGTTCTGGAGTGGAGGCCGCGTTTATCAAAACGAAGTGTTGGTCGACCGTTCATTTGGTAGGAAGACGATCTCCGTGCAGTAGCCGGTCCGGGATGGATGTGAGTAGCAGGAGATCGGTCGTCTTGGCGTTCATTGAAAGAGGTCTATGTCCAGCAGTGGACCGAGGAGGGTTGATATCTGAAGATGATGGAACGAACATAATGTATAATCTTTTGCGTTTATAATACCGGCTATCTCCCGGGAGCATTGTCTTCTTTATAGATCATGTGTTATTCAGGTACATGACTGTCAAATATCCTTACATCCGTACATTTATCCATACCTTCGCATTTATAATATAGGAACATTTATATATAATCTCTATATATATATATTACATAATATATATAAAAAGGAGAGTGGTTTTGAGAGTTTAGGTCAGACACAATGTGTGTCGGACTAGTCTCCTAAAATGATTTGCAAAATTACGTTAATTGTATTAAATATGTTATATAAAATAAATTTGAAATACTGTCCCAAAATGATTTTTTTACGAGTGTGAAATTTTGAATGAGTTCGTGTTTCGTGTTTGATGTGGCAATATATTTCAATTAGCGCCGTTCATTTTGAAGCTAGCTATACTTTATAGCGGACATAAATTACCGTAGGCGGGAAAGCTGAGTACGGGAGTCGAGTCACATTTATCCCAGTTCGATACCGTCTGAAAAATTCTTCGCTAAAGTTTTTATAGTGAACTGGCTGCATTACATTCGAGATAGGCTTGTAATGAACAATTTTTTTGTGGTGAAGTGGCATTGGACCATGACTTAGCAGCGTAGGCTTATCTGTAGCAAATTCGCTGCGCTTCAAGCAAGTGTGTGCTAGCGCACACAAGTCATTGTCACTTGATAGTTTTAAGCTTCCAATTTTAATGGCCACACTAGGCCTGCGTAAGTTTTTTTAAAGTTCCGTATCCCAAAACGAAGGATCTCTCCGTCAGTCCGTCTGTCCGTCTGTCCGTCTGTCAAGCACTCCTGGCAGGATCAAGTTGAAATTAGATCAAATTTTAAGGTCGGTAATCTCTTAAAACTTCTACACACAAAAATACAGCCGTTTTTGTGTATATTATTTTCTATGGGATCTCACGAAAGTAGACCAGGCCTTATATTTGTAGTATTATTACAGTATTTGATATAAATTTCAACTTAAACTACATTTTTTTATCAAATCAAACTTGTAACATCGTCGTAACTTGGAATATAGTTCATAAATTACAAGTGTACTATATTTTACTACAACATGCTACTTAGGGTAATGTAGTGAAATGTACCTACTTCTCGTCTTATACCGCCACGGGATACCCCTCTTATAATAAGCCTTCGTCAGGACTGGGGACGCTATTCAAATAACCATCAATGACAAAGATATACGAGAAGGTTGTTTATATATCTTTATTGTTTGGTATGCGCTATTCTTTATTGCTTTGTACTTTGGGCTTTATCGCACTGGAAGAGGAAAATAAAATCTTTTCATGTCTTCTGTACTATTTTTATATCAAAAAACGCGTCTGGTTATATAATAATAATGACTTTGACTGAAAAAAACGAAACAAACAAAGTATAGTATAACTAGCTGTGCTGGATGGACGCTATTTAGTTTTTGCGTGAAAGAATTATAAACTTTCTTTAACAATATTAGTAAAATATACATACATCTGTGACAGACGGATGGAAGCACGTCGCCCGCTTGGGATGACCCGATGGACGTCTCAATCGCCCCTTCCTATCATAGTACATGGCCGTCCTGCCCGGATTTAATTTCCAGTCCTTTGTATGACAGAGCCATAACGGAGCTTAAGTAAGCCCAGTCCTGTAACCACGGTAGGAGGTTAAGGCCGACCTCTTACGAGAGGTTATTCCGGTGTCCCAGGTACATCGGATGTCAACTTAAAGAACAAACAATATATACAATAATGTTCTTGCGCCTTGTCCTTAAAACCAGAAGGCAAGGCAATCTACAACATTCGCGGGGTATGTAACTTTATCTATATATCCGTTGAGACCCCGCGTAAATGCTCCCATCCCGGGTAGTGTCACAACTGCAAACGATACGGAAATTCCACGAGCAATTTCCACGCACGGTCCCGGTGCTGCCTGGATGACCACCATACTAAGGACTGTTCTTCAACTTTCCCTCATGATAGTAACGTTCAAAGCGAACGGTATTCACAACAAAAAGCTTGAGATCTGCGCTTTCCTAGAGAAACACAATATCGTCTTACTATTGCGGGAGACGTTTTTGAAACCGTGTAATAGAGATACCAAAATCTGCAATTGTCAATTCATTCGGACAAGTACTCTTATATCGGGATGCATCTCTCGCATCTGCGGGTGAAAGGGCCCCCCCTTTCACCCGCAGATGCATAGCAATCCGATGAACCTGTGTTGGACTTCTCTTCACTTCCACATTATAAGTTCTGGTCTGGAAAGAAGTAATTTCTTTCGGACAGGCAAACATGACGAAATTATGAGGGTTAAGTTTTTTCCATTTAGCCACGGAACTCTAAAAATTGCTCGCTACTATTAGAAGGTACAGTAGCGAGATATTTCATAATCTCAAAATTTAAAAACAAATTCTCAAGTCGTAAGTAAAAGGCAAATGATCAAATTTTAGAAGATCTATTACAGCATAAATGCACACATGGATATTATAGTTACTTATTGAAATGTAAATTAATTTTAAATTTCGAAGCACTTGCGCTGATACATACAAAATGTTATTTATAAGCTGCCTCCGATCAAACAATCTCTGATCGAAGTAAATCACAGCGGAATTCGTTAATCATACATAGAGTAAAGTGATTATAATTTGCGCAAATGTGCGATCTATACACTATTTAAACCTATAAAATATGAGAACTAATACACATATTATATTCTTATCAATGTAATTAGAGTTTGAAATTCGAAGTCATTACGCCGATGGTTGTAAAGTATTCCTGCCTAAGTGGTTTTTCGTATTTCGATTAAAGTGATACGACTTATGCAAACTAGGGATCTATAAATGCACGGCAGCAGATGTTATATCGGTCAAGTTACAACGATATTAATTATAAGTGCTACCCAGGACTTTGTGCGGACTTTGCGTAGTGTAGTACCGCAAGCGTTATGCAAAGGGTTCCCGATAGATATCGATATTTTTTTTGTTACGCAGATCCGAAGTTGTTTTTAAAATAAATGTCTTGTAACCACTCCAGCTAAATAATCTAGCAGAGTAAACACTGAAATAGTTGAGTATTTTATTCAGGTATATAACATTATAATTGCACTTCTGTTTATTTAAAATTAATCGTTTCGCTTCGTCTCATTTAGAAACGATGCGAATTTCTTCGCCCGGGTTTCACCAATTTCGCTATTCGATAAGTCGCCTAAAAATAGCTCCTTACCAAAATTGGCAATTCTGGTAACTAACAGACATGTTATCGCTTAAACAATTTTTTCACCATAGGGCCTAGATTATGTGTAGTGTAATGTGATGTTAAATTACATCAATGGAATATATATTAATGGCTTTAGAGTTTATACTTATTATAAAAGAAAGTCCCCAAAATCTGTCAGATTATATGTGATTTTATCAATATGTACTGAACGGATTTTAATGCAATTTTCACAAGTGCATAGAACGATTCCCGAAAAGGCTTTACTGTATAATTTGTTAAAATTTCAATCCGGGAGCGGTTATTCACGGGAAAAGCCGTGGCGGCTGGTACTAGTACACGTTAAAAATAAGATTAAGACATATTTATCCATCCGCTAATAGAAATATATCTACTTCAGTAGCATCTAAGAAAAAGCCCCTCAATTCTGGCGTATTTGTAATTAAATGAACTTTCTCCGGAAAGCTTTTAGGCCCTTACAAGTTGGCTCTGAATGCGGCGTGACTCGCGCGATGTGATTAATGACAGGGATGTAATATCTTAACTTAACCTTACTACTGAAAGTTAAACAACCGAAAACTTTAATTAAGGCTATATATAACTCTATATAGATTTTACAATGAAGATGCAACGTTATTTTACAATCAAATGGCTGTCCGCCCCGGCTTCCCCCGTGTACAAATCATACAATGGAACCTCCATCGGGACTCATCCTATTTATAACTACGGCGCGAAGTGAGATGGTGGATTTTGAAAAAAATGATCACATACAGGCAGAGGCTTTTGGTGATTTTTTTTAATAATAAGTGTAGTGGTACGCAATTTCATCCGCTTCAAGTGTAATCGTGCATTTGTATGGGGTAAAAAGTTATTTTTATCTTACTCCGCACAATAATAAATTAGAGATCAGGTTGTTTAATAACTTTAGGATAACGAGTTTTATAAATTGGTATTCACTAAACTTTATTGAGCTGATAATAAATCTTAGGAAACGCTGAGAGCACTTTGTAGATCTTTCAATGGCTATTACAATATTATATTGTAAATTTATATATTTGAGTACAAGCCGGATCCGAGTAGATTAAATTTTACTAGTTTCAAACTTTGATTGTTTATATTAGTTTACGTAACTTGATTTTTGTATGTAAATAATATTTAGTTATATTTTGAAAGTCGGTCATCGTTAAATTGTGTTATTTCTGGAACAATGAATCTATTACGTTATAAGTTTGTATTAAAAAAAATTTTTGTATACATTATAAATTTCTGTCTCTAATTTGTTTGCGTTATATTGACCAATGTTAATGGCTTCAGTAGCACGTGTTTAGGCACATAATGTATCGATTTTATTATATATCATTCAGAATCAATTGTTAAGAGCATATCTCTATTATGGCGTCGACTAGCTAGTCATAAATGCTTCATGTTTCCTTCTAACCGGAACCTGTGAAACGGAATTTTGTTATTGTCGTCGTCCGTAATTTGCACCTTAAATTCCTAATTTCCGGGACTCAAGTCGAAACCTAAAAACCGGCGCTAAGAATTTTTTGTCAGCTACGAAGCTGCCGTAATGGAACAGCTGGAATCTACATTAAGGAAAGCTAAAAAGGCGTAAAGTTTTATGTAAGAGGTAGTACTGTTGCAGCCCAACTGGGCTGGCACGATCGGAGGGTGGCTCTCGCTCACATGATACCGCAGTAAATGGACAGACCAGCTGTCACGTTTCGTGTGGCTTGTGAGTAGCCGGTGGTCCATTGGAGGGTGAGGCATCTGCATGACAATAATATTTACGTCTATAGCGTGGGTAGTCGATAAAAGACTGATTTAACGTTCGCACCCATGTACAATTCCTTTTCTAGCTAGTTTGGCCTAATCTGGTAAAATAATCTGGTAAAATGAAGGTTAATCAAATTTAGAAATGGATAGCCCATGACGAATCGACATAACGGTATGCATGCCGACACGTCTAATAACGGCAAGTCTGTCTGAACGCATATCAACAATCTCGATCAACACGTACTTGATACATTGGATGTAAAAAAATCTCGCATGCGCCTTCTGGACATCGAAATCATTAATGAATATTAAGATTATCATTTCGTATTTGATTATATACATTTATAGCTACTGCTAGCTGCTTCGTGGTTACATGTCTAACATTAGATGATGAGATCCCGGAACGGAGAAAAGAAGGTTATTTATTACCTTCTTTCAATTTCTAATAACAGTCGTGACGCTGGCCCCGGTGCTTCATTGATCACTTAAGACGTTGGTCCTTAGCCCAATTCTTTCCCCGGTTCTGTTGGATGTCGTCCCATAGGAATAGGCGAATAAGGTAATATAATGTTCTAGTGTCTGCACCAATTATTTTAATATACCTGCGCAGTTTAGAGTATAATATGTCCTGCACAGTTTAGAGTATAGAGATTAAACTGACTGAACTGATAGATGAATGGAGTAGTCTAAACTCGCCTAGGCAGACATCTTTACTACGTAATTCTCATTTTTTTTCTATATTATAGGGTGACATTCGGAACTTTTTGATGAATACCGACGTCAATAAGCGTGCGTCATCTTTTCTTCCTCTTTAGTGGGTCACCGGCTTCTCGCAAACCGTACACACAGCAATGCTGTCACTTTACGTCGGTATCAAGTGAGAGAGGCAACACAGTACAATACAGTATGGCAGTTTTGCCATGTTTAGTTACATGTAGCATTGCTGAACCTATATCGACACCGGCTGCCACGGACACATACTGTAAAGAAATCCGGACTTCTTTTTTCCGTGTTTTGTATGTCGCAGCACACATATACGTACATGAGGCTCCTTTGATTCATCACATTCATGCGTTCTCATATGGACTTGTCTCGTGTCTGCTAAGCGAGAAACGAAGTACTTAATATGTTGAATAAGAGCCTTGGTTTCTCTGCAGCATTTCTTAAGATCCTTCCTTACATTCAGAATCTCTCAGTTTGCTTAGGTGTAGCTATAATGTGCTGTGTTGTTATGATGATTTTTAGCAGATTTCAAACTTCAAACTTTATTACAATTGTGTGTCAATATAATAAATAAAAATGTAACACTTTTGTAGTATCGCTCGTAAATATAAATTAAAAAAATAATTAATTGTGGAAAAAGTATATAAAATTCATTTATTTAATTCAAGTGTTAAGAATTTCCATCAAGAAGTGACAATATATTAATTCAACTATACTTTTGTAGTGTTACATTTTTATATGTTTATATATGATGGCTGTTGTAGCAATTATATTTCCGATAGTTAAATATTGTATAAAAAAGTATATCTGTCACCTTTGACTGTAAGGCTTAATGTTCTCTGTGTTGAAGAAGTGTCACTCCTTTTCCTTTTTTACGATGGCTATATTTGCCATGGCTGACGCTATCTGCCATCGCCAAATCATAATTATATAGTTTTTTCTCTTCCACCGGGAACCTACGTATTCATGTCACAATGCACGAGTTAACATTTCATTAAAAGGGAATGAACTCATCATGATTACCTGCCGACACCACGTTTCATATTGTTGTTTTGATGTTAAATTCTATTTAATTGTAACTGAGTGTATATCTTGCCTAATTTAAGTTGGCTCATGAAGCCAAGAGAATGGGAACCTTATTAGTTTTGTGTTACTTCTCAGAGCTCTACTCATTTTTTCCTTCTTGTTTATTAAATGGAGATTTATCTTGGCACTTTGTTCTTAAAATAGTAAATATAAGGAATGAAGGACAATCCGTGACAATTTGTGGTTATGGAAAAATAATTATAGGAAAAATAATAATAATTAATATATAGAGGACCATCCAAATTGCAGCCGGGAGTCTCGGACAACTACCAGATAAGACTTCATACCCTCACTTTACACTAACTACTATTTTAAGTCTGTTCTGGATTGTGAATGTGGAGAGACAAGGATGAAATAAATGTATCTAAAAGTCTAACTAAATCTTGATAATCTTTTACCCCCCCCCCCCCCCTTGTTGACTCCCCTGATAGAATATATTGTAACATCTTAGTATAAAATTATACAATATATTGTATTGTTACATCAATTAACTATTAAGGTACTATTACAATATAAATTTAACAAGAAATGTTATAACTTTGGGTACGTATATAAGTAATAAATTCATTTTTTGTCCTCCTTCAAGAACAGATGTACGATATGTAAACGTCTCAACGCCTGGAGTGCTGATACATTTTTATTTTATTACATTATACGACTTTCGTTAGAACAGACGAATATTTTTACAGTTGAAGGGGGAGGGGAGGAACGCTCAATGGAGATATTTTGAAGAATACCGATGTCCACAAACATTTGCGTAGTGGTAACGTTGAGCCGTGACCCGTTTGCGTCCTCCGCCTTTGGGGTCATTAGACAGACCCATATAGGACGAAGCGCGCGAAGATAGCAGTCACTAGAAGTGATTACAATCTGTGCGGTTCTGAATAATAATTATGCGGATATCTATGGGCGTCAATAGTTGTCAAAAGGCTCCTATGTCTACTTTGCCCCCATATACTATAGAATTTATTCAAACATACAACATCCGTGACAGACGGACGGAGGAAAACGACGAAATTATAAAGATTATGTATATGAGTGCCATTCACCTAAGGAACTCCAAAATCGGTCTCGTTTTATAAACGGTATCGAGTTTTGTTGTTCCGCAAATACGAAAAGAGCTTAAGAAGAGTGGTGAATCATCATCATCATTATCAGCCCTCATCGGTCCACTGCTGGACGCAGGCCTCTCTCAATGAACGCCAAGACGACGGATCTCCTGCTACTCGTATTCATCCCGGACCGGCTACTGAACGGAGATTATCTGTAATACATAACTTCATTATAAATACAATCAGTTATTCAACTACAAGTTCATTTATGTGTATTATATAAACGGCAACTGAGAGAATGTACCGTGAAATTGAAATTTCACAAGAACACACTTTTAACTGGCATATTGTGTATTTATGAATGTTACAAAATGTTTACGCCTTTCATATGTCATATGTCTGCCTGTAGTTTATGAGTAATCTCGAATGAGCACGGATANCTTTGTCCATCTTATAGGAGGAGGGAACAAAAGAGTAACTGGAAAGGAAGAGGCGCTTAGGCGCACGGGACAAGGGGCGAGGATGGGAACCACATTCCGTTGCATCGTTTTTTATAGTGTCGGGGAACAAACGAGCAATAGGAGCCCTTCTACGACTACCGACGCTCTCTCCCAATGAGCCACAGTCTACTCACACACCGCACGTAACACGACAGATAGATGTCACCGTAGATGTTACTTTACGATAGTATCAAGTGAGCGAGAGGTATCTCCCCGGTCGTGCCGGCCCAATTCCTCCTATTCTACAGCATGGCACTACCTCTTACTCTAGACTAAAGTACATATGAAGCGGCCACATTACGCCGGTATCATTGGACCGAAAGGTACCTTCGCTACAATGCAGCATGGCACTACCTTTTACTAGATTAAGCCTCTTTTTTTCTTTCCTTTTAATAATCGTGAAATAATAAGTAACCGATGAAACGCAAAATTCAAATTGATCGTGTGAAAGCCTTCGGTGGTCGTATTTCACTTGTTTCGTTCAAAACGGCACGTACGCAATGAAGTCCGAAATTACTTTTTCTCTGTTCGTGCTATAGGTAACAATGTCTGTGTAGGAACCAGCACTGGAGACTTCTCTGCATGCGAACTGAATGCATAGCAATTACGATCTGAGTTTCCGTGACAAATAGTCAATGGAAACCGTATACTGCAATATCATTAAGATAAATTGCTGCTTGATTGGAGCGACACGACCAAGGTGGTATCTCTGTGCTGTTGAGTTTTGTGTGGCTTGTGAATATTTGTTGGCTCATTATAATAATAATAATATCTGTAGACTTATCACACCACGTAAGCCTGGCCCTGTGCTAAGTACCGTGGGGGTTTGTGTTGCAAGTGTCCACTAGACAGCGGAAATATATTCGTTATCTTATGTATAAAATTCTCGTGTCACAAAGTTAAGTTAACCTACTCCTCCCATTGTTCCTTAGTTACACGGGTGAAGCAGTGGAGCGCAGATAGTATTTTATTAATGACAAAAATATAGCACGTTTAGGATTTTTCATTATAGAAATACATTTAATACACAGATGAATATCCATGGCCTGAGTGGGATTCTAACCTGCAACCTCGGACGCAGAATGATTATCCGACCGTACAACTGCGCCAGCCGGTAGCTGGAGAGGGGGGGGGGGTACCATCCTACCCTCCCACACGCCATAACAATTATGCGTATGTTTATGGGTGTTGGTAGTCATAAAAAGATCCAACTGTTTGCCTTTATACTGTAAAAATGCGTTTCTATGAAGGATATACTAAAGATACAACATTCATAAGCACCGTAAACTACTGGAACTTGGAAAGTGTGGGTTTATAAAATGAAAAGGTCCATAATTTCTAAGTGTATGATCTTCGTACTAGTGCTAGGCTGCATTGGCGATACCTATTCAATTTTTTTTATAGGATAGGGGGCAAATGAGCAATCGGCCCTTCTACGGGTACCGACGCCCAGTAAGATCCACATAATTACTGTGGCGATGCGTTGCCCTCTCCGCCTCCCCTCAATCGGTTTACACTAATGGATAGAACGACAACCGAGGGAGGTTTTATTATAGTGATATTCACGGGCGAAGCCTGTGTTGGATCACTAGTATCAGTATAAAAATGCTATTGCATATCTGTTAAGCTATTGCATATCTGTTAAGCTATTGCATGGTCTGTCTTGTGATCAGAGCTGTGACAGTTGGTCACTGTATTAGACTCATACAATATCCAGGCTATTTGTGATGTGTTATAGCTTACCTTATTCACGTAACATTCCTCACCTAGAGCCCATCACATAGGATGGTAACACAGCCTTCCATATGTCATTTTGATGTAGCACGACTAAAATAAAATGAAATAAATAAATGCACTGGGGACCCTATGCATTTGTAAAAAAAACTGGATATTGACTCACGATCCCTGCACAGTATCAAAACTATTTAATGACAACACAATTAAAAATAGCTGGCGCCTAACGCCTAAAAAATTTAAATGTCTTCCGTCGCTGTGATATTTGCTCACAGGAACGTAACGTTTATTTAAGTATAGGGGGACGAACGAGTAATGGGTGCCTTTCAACGACTACCGACACCCATGGACATCAGCATAATTATACCGATGCGTTGCCCTCCTTTTCACCTCACCCAAATGGGCTACCGGCTACTCACAAACCGCACGAAAGGCGATATCATAGGTGTTAAGGTGGCATCAAGAAAGAAAGAGCTACCTCCCGGGTCGTGCCGGCCCAATTCCGTTGCATAGGAGGATGTAGTGTCATACACCCTGTACGGCACTACTTCATCTTATGCAGCATGGCACTACCTCATACAAAACTAATTTTAACATTGTAAATTATTACTAAAATGAATTACAATGCGAGTCTACTCGTGCGCGATGGGTTCCGTACATATTAAAAAGCAGAACACATGTTTGTTGTATGACACCCTCAAATAATTAATCTATTCTGTTTTTCAGCATCTGTTGCAACCGCAAGAGTATCATCTAATTAAAGAAAATTTCAACCTTCTTGAGGTATGTCCTGGTGACAGAAAACATTTGATTATTTTAATGTTTGTCACTTCATTATAAACGATTTGTCTAGAAAATATCGTATTCGGATTACGCTCGTATGTCTTGACATACATAGGTCGCCGTACAAGAACTGGAATAACAAAAATATTTTTATAACATGCGTAAGGTTTGTTCCCACCTCTGAGACGTTATGACTTTAATTTAAGTAATTAAATTCACAGACCTTGGACACTTTTATTTTTTTATTGTTGGACTTGCACTTATGCTGTGTAGCCAAGAGAGGCGGTACAGCTTCGTCGGATTGATATGAGAGCTCCTTGGGCGATGAGAATAGGTTGGGGTTCGAAAAGGGGTCCGATCCCCATTCTCCCGCGGATGGGAGAGATGCATCCCGATATGACAATGTTTATAATAGTTTGCGAGTAGCCGGTGGCCCCTTTGGGCTGAGGGGGCAGAAGGGCTACACATCGTCATAGTAATTATGTATGATATTCATGGACGTTGGTAGTCGAAAAAGGCTCCGATTGCTCGTTTACCTCCTATTCTATTAAAAAAAAAAAAGTTAATTTAACTATTCTTATCATGACCAGAGAGGCCTCGGGGTCCCTCGTCCCGGAATCTGACGTCGAGGGCAGCTCGCGCGCGTTAGTTGAAACAGCCCCGGCGCTGACGTGAACAAATGGCTCATAGAGAGGATCATAGTGGCCCCGTACCCCTTCGCCCTCAGACGGGGAAAGAACAAGCGCGTGGTAGTCCCGAAATACCTAATCGGTACGGCGGTACTATTTGAGCTAGGCAAATCGCGAATAGTATTGGACATAGATGTGTGTGTGTCACATGTATTTATCTCTATAACGATCTATCTTATAGACAGATGCACGAGTCAATACATAGTCGCAAAACATTATCCAGTAGCTTTCAATCAATACTCACTTTCCCTTGCGCATATCCCACACTTTCCATCAACCGACTGGTTTGCGGTGCCGGTTTACTGATATAGTCCATAACAGTGTCTAATGCTGCATTATTGCGGTACGGTAACCCGGAAGTTTGTGTGTTTTTATTGCACATTAAACATGCAGTATATGTACAGTCAGTGATTCTGTGGTAATTTTGTGCAATTATGATGTCCCGAGTTCGAGTGTCGGGTCGCAGTAATGAGTGTTATTGGGATATTTAAATGTCTGGATACATAAAGTTAGCGGTGTTACACCTCCCGTGCCTCAGATGGGCACGTTGAGCCCTCGGCTCTGCGCCCGATTACTCTCCGGACGCGTCGGACTGCTGTGTCATCGAAACAGGGGAATGAGGGTATATTGACTCACTTATGGCTACAATATGTACGGCACAGTTGGCTACTTATGTAGATATGGCAGTTGAAGTTGAAATTCGGATCGGAGAAATTCACAACTGTCACTTAATCGCCAGTATGGCGGAACATTAGTAAGAGGTTAGGCCATGCTGCATTGCAGGGGAACTGGGCTGGTAAGGCCGGCTAGGGCCTTAACCGTAGAGATTTTATTATAAATTTTGACTATAAACACGAAGATCTTAATTTAAATTTTATACATTTCTTCATTACAATTGTATTAATTAATATTTATTTCTGTTATCTATGACCTCGTCCATTGATAGGTGCTGACATGATTCAGTCAGGAAGACGGACATCTGAATGTCAAGGAAGCATTTAGTGGCAACTCGCAGCTATTAAGTGATCATTTAAATGTCGTAATGAATTTTGTGAGAATTAATGTATAATACTAGCGTTTCACGACTCTGCCCATAACACGAGTTGGATTGCTAGTTTAACAAATTATACGCTAAAAACTTCTTCGCGAATAGATCAATTGGTGAAAATTACGTGAAGTTTTTGGGAAAATCGATCACACAACAGCTTTTTGGCACTTTTTTGTAGTTGATGCGGGGAAACGCATTCACGCGCCTTCGCGGTACGGTTGAGTGGGGACCAGTGGCATGTGGGGCTCGTGGTACATTACAGTACCGAATTCCCACAGGAACCACCGCGAGTGACATCAGTGCCGTCTTTGTTAAGGTGCCCCGGAACAACAAATCATCAGGGCACCACGACGGCCAGTCAGTTCCCTAAGGGACCGACGCCTCCTCCGCAGCAGGTTTGCCCCGTACCACAGGACAGCCCCACCAACTTTGGGACAGTGCAATGGGGTGAGGCTCCCATTCTCGCCCCTTGACCCGTGCGCAAAAGCGGCTTCGCCTGTTGCCATATTGTCACCTCTTCTTATAATAGAGTTATAAGGATCAGCCGTCTCCCCGGTTCAATTGGCTTTTCCCAATGTGTCTGCGCTCACCCAGGTTACTGAGCCTCACTGCCACGACAAGGCTTTAACCATGGTTTATATATAATATTGTATATATATTAAGTATAAAACTAAGTCTCAAAAAGCGGGGAGCGGGGAGGACTTAGTTTTATAATGTGTTATATATATATATATATATATATATATATATATATGTGTATATAACAAATAGAGTTTCGAACCATACAAGACCGTTAATAATGATCATAAAATGTCATTTTTCTGAGCAATCAGTTCAGTGGGTCTGAGATGAGTACCACTTTCGCTCGCACGAGTTGTAACTAATTCAACTTATAAACCGCGGCGTTTAGCAGAAAATTGTAAATTATAATTCTCCATGCGTTTCTGCTCTCCTGGTATACAATGTGTTTCATGTTTCATGTGTTTCATGTTTTCTATAAAAAAAATTCTATAAAAGGAGTTCACATGGGGGCTAGAGAGACTATAAAGATTTAGTAATCTTTTAGATACATTTATTTTCAGGACACAATCCAGGACAGACTTAAAATAGTACAAGAACAACAGTGGAATTAATACAGTTTTTGATATTGGTTAGTAAAAAAGGTGAGGGTATGAAGTCTTCTTATCTGGGTAGTTGTCCGAGACTCCCGGCTGATTCTTTATATATATAATTATTGATCCATAACCACAAATCGTCACGGATTGTCCTTAACTCCTTATATTCAATTTTTTAGTATATATATGATTTAATAAACAAAAAGATAAAGGACTGGAGCTCTGAAAAGGACACACAACCAAAAATAGTACCATTCTCTTGGCTTCTAAATGAATAACTAAAATCAGGCAAGATATAAACTCTGTTACAGTTAAATAGAGTTTAACAACCAACTTTCACACGAGGCATATAATATTCAAAACTGGTCGTGCCGTGGTATAATACAAGACATATATACAATACAAACAATATAACGTATTAATCCGAATATATTAATAAATATGTATTTATAAAAAAAAAAATACAACACGGGGACGGCAGACGAGCAATCGGAGCCTTTTTAACAACGACCGACGCCTATGAACTTCCACATACTACACACCACATAATACACGACTAGTCACAAACCGCACGAAACGCGACACTGAAGATGTCAATTTACGGCGGTATTACGAGCGAGAGGTACTTCCCCGGTCGTGCCGGCCCAATCCCGTTGCATAGGAGGGTGTAGTTTGGCTGTAAGTCTTCCATGCTACCTAAATAAATGAATAAATGAATATACATTCTTTTCACATCACAATTTTGTCCCAATGGAGTTATGAGAAAAAGATAATGATAATAAGAATTCACAATAGTAAAACAATAGTAGAACACTTCTTCGAATGAAGTGTGGACGTACGGCAGTAAAACTAGGCGTTGTACCTTATGAGCTAATAACATGTTGCTACATAAGTTCTGACATAAAACTTTTATTGTACGTTTATTTTTACTACGCAGTCACTCATGGCGTGTGAATCTGAGGTCTGTCGGTGTTTATATTCTTTTTAGAGCTTAGCCCCTTTAAAAAATATAATATAATAAAAAAGAATTAAAATAAACCGCTACATAATTTATTAAAGAGGTAATGCGTGTCATAAGCGTAAACTTAAAAATATTCATCAAATCGGTGCAGTAGTTTCGAAGCCTGTTCCATGGAAACAAACAAACAAACATCCAATTAAAAGTTTCTTCTTGATATATTAGTGTAGATATCTGTGGACTTATCACACCACGTTTGGCTTGCTCCGTGCTAAGTGCCATAAGGACTTGTGTTACAGGTACTAGACAACGGACATATATTTTACATTTTTATCAAAAAGAAAACCATACATAAACATCCTTGAACTAGACAGGATTCAAACCCGTGATATCTGGCGTAACACGCGGATTAACCGCCACGTTACATTACTGAACCAGCTGATCTTCAAACTGTGATGATATTACAAAAAATATCAGCATGAAATGACGGCTACTTTGTCGCGTTTTGTGCGACAAGCGTAAGCTTTGGATCGTCACATTAATCTGGGTACCCCTTTGGTACGTACCAGAGAGGCCCTCGATCCCTCGTTCAAAAAACAACCTTGCCATTTACCACCGCTTATATTACGCGCCCAGACTTCTATTAATATTATAATTGGCATAAATCTAATTTATATTATAATTTTTCCTTGACATCTCGTTAGGCGGACGAATGACGAAGTGGTGAATTTTTGGTCCTTATTCTGTGAGGTTAAATTAGAAAATAATGTGAGGGTAAATTTCAAAGTGGGTTCTTCCAGCTTCATGCGTAGATAATGTATCTAGCTAACGGTATATAATAGTTTTATGTTGATCTAATTTAGATCCTTGGGCGATCACTATTACATATTATAGTATCATCGAGGTATCTTTACAGGAAAAACCTTGATGTAACCAAGTTTCTATGTAATATTATTTAGTACCTCATATTTCTAGAACAGCAGAATGGATTTACATAGATCTCACATTCATCTTAGCAGCTCAATTGTTTTTATATGGGTGACGAAAAAAAGTACAAACATAGCGGCTGTACAAGAACAGTGTTAAGTACATTGTAAAATAAAAATATTTATTTTCGAATGTTAAAATATGTGTATCAAATGAAAGGGCTCAGCTCAAAGATTAATAATGAATAAATGTGATTAAAAATAATCGTTACGATCAGAAAGACACATCATGAATGTCATTAGTGTAATAAACACATTTGAATCTAATAAGTAATATGACCCAACTGTAGAAGCGGCAACTAGTGCGCGGTTGTTTTTTGTTCTTTTAATTACATTGATTACGATTAAAATACTTTTTTTCTTTTTCACATAAAAAACACCAATCTCTGTATAAAAAGTCATTACGTTACAACAACATAAAAACGCAAGTTTCCAAGTTCACGAAACGTTCAACGCCATGAAGTATACATAATAACGAAAACGTGTGTATCATTCAACCTTCGCGCTCTCTTAAACATATACGTCGTGCTGCATTCTGATACTCTCGCGCAGTACCATTCGTATTTTATACAGACTAATTAACAATGATGGCAAGACAAAATAAGATTCATGAAATAGGCTAAGACTATAATTAAGGCCCCATCATTTTTGGAACAATGGTTAGTGAATTATGGGATGCGTATGACATAGCTTATCGTCCCATTGTCGCTACGGTAGACTGGCCAAGAACTGTGCACAAGAACGGACCCGTGCAGTCAAATCTTGCCTGACATAATATACCTACTAGTTCTTCTGTGCGTTGCTCCCGGCACGACCGGCTGCCACTCGTTTTTGAGCGAAAATCTAACAAAATGCTTTCGCTGAGTTTTCCGCCACGTAACAATCTCACAGACTGCGAAGCACGCCATTAGTGTATCAGTTTCCTATTTAGCTAACCCTGAATTAACCCTATTACTAATCATTCACCATCCTTTATCCATATTTTTTATTTGAAAACTATGTATGTGTTAGTAGGCGAACAGTGGAGCTTAAATATTGAGATCTAATAGCGAATCAACTCTGTGTGTCACATATTTCTACTACAGCATGGAAATAAAGCATCAAATTTTATTTTTTTTCATTTACAAAACAGTACTGCATTTTTTTGGATTGTTAATATTATTTTTTCAATATGTCACACACATGTTCGAGAATTGCATTACAATCAAATTCTTTTTGGTACTTTTTTGGTTGTCTTCCCAACGGGGAACCCCAATTCATTGCACTGACGCCTGTCACAGCCATTGACCCAAAGCTAATTACAAAATAGAAGATCCATCGTTAACGAAATGTAACCTTGAATCACCTTCGGACAAATGTCAAGTCGCATAAGATTTTAAAATTCGAACACAACTCGTTTTTTTATAGTTATTAATCTGTGCAACTTTTTTAAATCAGCGAGTGCAATTGTGTAACGCAAAGAAAAATGTACTTCAGCCAAAATTAATTTAATAATGTATGATTTAAGTTTATTCGCTCCTAACTTCTTCGTAATCCTATTTGGCGTGATTAAATTTCATCCTGATTACTTGTAAAGGGTTGTCTTGAATGTTAAAGGCGTACATTCAAAGGAATAATACAATTTGGCAAACCTGTTTTGGCACGCTGCTGCCATTCCGAATGTTATGTAGCGAAACTCATATAAATATGGAGTAACCTGAAAACCGATTGCGATTAGTACCAAAATTTATAAAAATATTACCACTAGTGCCTAAATGTGCAATAATATTACCACTAGTACCTATATGTATTATAATATTACCATTAGTACCTAAATTTATAATAACTAACACTAATACTATTATAGATCGTCTGCTTGACTAACTGCAAACGGAAATTCTTCATGGTAATTAATACAAAAATTCCTGCGATACAGGTGTGTCCTAGTGCAGTCATATTTTGCCAATATGTAAAGTAATTTCAATGATCTTATAATATTCTATACTATTCTGTTGCATGTTTGTTTGCATGTTAAGTATAACATTTTGCAATTAATTACTATATATTGCATAATTGCAGCTGAATCGTTATTACCACGAACACCCACGTTTTACACAATTGCTAAGCCGATGTGTTGCCCAACTTTGTGGTAATTAACGTATTTATGGTGTCAATATTTAAAAAAATGTATAGGTGATAAACTCATCTTTATCACTAATTGTTTTGTTTGTATTTTTAATGCTAAAAACTTTTTTTGTCATTTCAACATTTTTCGTTGCAACAGCATATACTTTTATTGTGTATTAGAATAAGTAAAAATTTGTGTAATAGTGTAATGATTATTTGCAAAATAATGTTACATTACATTCTATTCTAAAGGTAAAGAAAGAAAGAAAAAAAAAGTAGACATACATACAGAATATACATCAATAACTCGCAAGTCAACGTCACGTAGGGGTTGAAAATAAAACGGCAAAGAGCTCCCCCCTTCTATTTTTAACGTTCAGAACACTTGTACTTTAGCACTCATTTTGTTTTGTACGTTAATAGTCGTCTCATAAAATAACAATAAAAACTTTGCAGTGTGCTACACGACATAAAAAGGGCTTTAAAGTGGCATACCATTATAAAAGACGCTCGCGAGCTGTGCAAAATAAAACTATTGTATACCTAATGTGAATGTGATAGTGCATATGATATCTAATAGTGTATACCGCTATACACAATAGTGGTACTTCTTAAATTTCATTTTGTATATTTATATTATAAACAGTTTATTATAAATTAATTATATTATAAACAATTTATATCCTTAGGTTCATCTTGAAATATGAATAACTAATTCGTAGCTTAAATATATTTATTTGTAATTCGAATACGCTACTCTACACAGTAACTTATACGTAAAACGTGTATTTTATCTCCAAAAAGAAAACGTTACTTTTCTGGAGATAACTTATACTGATTTTTTGTAATAGTTACTAGTTATTTCATTGTAAGTAAAAGACTAAGATCTACGAGAGGGCATCACAATACTCCTCTCAGGAGGTTGTTTTGGCGACCACATATTCATTACCCACTGATGATATAACAGTGCAAGAGGTATAAGTACTAATCATGATCCCTGTTTTAAGCTAATTACCATACAACTTTGGTATAACATTGACCAACATTTTTTCAATGTTTCAAATTTGACAAAATGTTCAATTCGTGTCGTCGTGTACGTGTCAAGGCTTCGAGTGAGCCGGCGGGTCAAAGGTCAGGTGTGAGTCGTGACCGAAGTGATGAATGGATGAAGCAATATGTTGGAGAGGACAATTATTGTATAAGCTATTCATTATATTTCGAGTCCTGGGTTGAAGCAAAATGTATTGTTAGCATTTTTGAATTTCTAATAAGAGGCCCGGGTTTTAAAGAATATGGAGTTACTCCTCCTTGCCCTAGAAACCGCGTAAAGCCATCAGATTCCTCTCCAGTCGTGTCGGAATGCAGTCCGATCGTATGGGTTTAAGAAGGAGTTAGTTTGCATTTGGGTCTGCGCACACACTTGTGCACTATAATATGTCCTGCACAATTGGTTAATAATAATAATAATATCTGTGGACTTATTACACCACGTTAGCCTACCCCTGTGCTAAGTATCGTCAGGACTTGTGTTACAGGTACTTGACAACGGAAATATATTTAATACTTTTTATAAATTTATGAAGGTTTATATATTTAATATTTATAATTAAATTTTTATATATTAAAATTTTACAAATATTACAGATATACATATAATACATATATAAACCTAGGCGGGATTCGAACCCCAAATCTCTGGCGTTACACACGGCCTAACCGCCGCTGAGCCAGCCGGTTGCTTATCTGTAGGGACATTCGGCGTAGACAAAATTCGACTAAGACGACATGATTATATATAATAAATATACACACATAGACATCGCTGTCGTTACTGGTTTTTTTCACCAGACTTAATGAATTTCTTTGGTTAACGCGAATGCAGAACTCGTATCTTTTTCAGACTATCATGTTTGTATTAAAAGTGGTTGTTGGAATAATACAGTTGGTTTGCTGCAGTAAAATTTTAATTCAAAACCACGAGACTGATAAACGCATAGTTTATATATACATCTCTAAGCTCTTGAGACAAAAAAAGATAATTAATAAACAACGTCTTAAATTGTTAAGCTCAAATTAGCTTAGCGAATCAGCCCATAAAATTCTCAGTATCATTTTACACAATGCATTTACGCACTGCCATCATTTCTGGGTGGGATTCGATGGCACTCACGGATGAAACGAATACCTACTAATACCCCGCGGGTGTCATCAGCCGCCAAATTTGAGTTGCCCCGGATCTGTCAACAAAGGGGCAGCTCGGCTACTGGCCTGGTCCTCTCAAGGGACCGGACTCAACCAAAAGGAGGGCTGATACGACAACCAATACCAGCCTCCTCCGTCGTCAGAACCAGGTTCCCATCCTAACCTCTGGTTCCAGGGAGACGGCATAAGCTGCGCGTAGCGAACTTGCCGGAAATTTATCTAAGCTTACCGTTATTTGATGAAAGTACATTTCTAAAACAATCAAACACAAGACACGAAACATTTCGTCAGAGAATACACTCACGAGAATAGATCAATGCAAAACTTATTATAAGTTGTGTATTCCATTACAATTTTAATTCGAATATTAGCGGTAATTGACATAGATGTATGTATTCTTTCACTAGAGCTTTGAGTCCCTTAACTTTCTTCGAAGCAGTGTACCAACCAGCGCCCACAGTCTAAACTGAACTTCCGTACAAAGTCTACGGCAGCTTGTGTTCGTATACTTTTAAAGGATCTTGCACCCACACCACACCAGATCTCTACCCCAGCCCAGTGGTCGCATTTGATTAATATAAGATGATGATAACACAAGATGACATTTAAATCATGAAGACATTACACAAGACATATGTCTTGTGTAATAAACTCCTTTTATGCATCCAATATACCACATATGCATATATACCACATGCAAGTAAACATTATTTTAATTTTTTTAGCAAATTAATCAAAAAAAAATCATAAGTACTGTAATTTTTTCTTCGAACAATATACTGGAAATACTCAGAATAACTCCTTATGACTACTTGACTACGTATGATTTATTCTTAGTTTTTTCAGGACTCTCTTAATCCTAATAGGAAAATATCAAATTTTTAAAACCACTATTTTCATTATTTTGCAAATGGAATACAGTTTGCTTAACTGGTAAATGCTATTGTTATTGTGAAATAAGGACGCCGATACATCCCAAACTGTAAAGGAAGTAACTATTGGAATCTTGATTTATGATAGCTTACACATATTTATAATTAACTGCTGAACGGTGTATCGAAGCATAGTAATTTAATCTTCCGATATATGATACGTATAATCTTCGCGATTCAACGAGAAACCATAAAGTTTAATAACTAGACATGTATTCAGTTTCCTATTAAATTTATAGGGTTGTGAATGTCTTCTTTTATTAATACCATCTACAGTGTAGAACATGTTGGTTGCCACTACATGTAAAGATATTTTGTTATCTACTAAAAACATTTATTAAATAATAATTTTGTAGGTTGACGCGAATGTTACAAATTATAATAAAACTACTTTAACGGTTCTTATCGCGTTTTATTAAGTATTTTACGATCCCGACGTTTCAGAATCTTTACAGCTATCACTGTTACCTGTGAACTGAGATGACAGATGTCCTGATGTCTTGAGATATTAAAAGTACCAGAAGATTTTATATACATAATTAATTAGTTGTTCCGATTAACGCAGAACGCTCCTGTTGTATCATGCAGCTGTGAGGTGTTGCACTGCTGCATGATACAATAAGAGTTTTTTGCGTTAATCGGTACAACTAATTAATTATACAAAATCTTCGGATACTTGAAATAACTCATGCCATCAGGACATTTATCATGTCAGTTCACCCGTGACCATGGTAGCTACAACGATTCTGAAACGTCGTGATCTTAAAATACTTAATAAACAACGATAAAATACATTAAAGTAGTTTTATTATAAAATATCTATTAAGTTATCAAATTTCGTAGAACAAAAGTTTCTGTGTTTGATGTTAGCTATCCGACGCCGGTCCGATATTACACGCCGACAAACTCTAAGGACTACATTAGAATTTGTCGGCGTCTTACAAATAATCCTGTATAATTTTTCCGTGTGTTGATACACACGGAAAATTTATACAATATGTAATTCTGCGTGAGACTCAGTTAGGTCATAAGTTTGTGCTTTACTACGAGAGAAACCATAAACTAGACTACGTTGATCAAATATATGGGGTTTCTTTAGGTACATTGTCCCTCTATACTTTACCATGCAACGACCGTAAGATTTTACACTCAAAAGTTTTTGGAAAAGAACTGTGTAGATAAAATTTTTATTGTCAAACTTCTTTTATCTTCAAATGTCATATAATTTATAGCTCCTATTCAAAGGTCGTTTACCGCATCACTGAACGTGAACTAAAAGTGCCACCCCTGAGCCAACGAGTTAAATACTCAGTTGTTGCCTTTCACTGCAGTCAACCCAAGTATAAATCTGGCGATAGCGGAAATATCCAGCCGTGGACAGGTTGTTTGATCTAGGACAAAATAAATAAACATGATAACAGGTTAGATATATTTTGAGATTGAGGCAGGAATAATGATAGACCAGGGTTGGCAAGATGTTATTATTTATAATTAGCGGACGCCGGTAACTCCACTTTTTTAGAATGAGAATATTATTGTGATGTGTGTGTCTTTTGTAAAATGTTTAACACCATCACCAGCCGTTATTGGTATACCGCTTAATATAGGCATTTATTTATGACTGGTAGCCTTCTGCGTTTTTACCCACGCACTTCTACCCTAAAAAACGCACCTTGTTGTATAGTATTTCGTAATACCTTCTTAGTGAGCACCTACGTGATATCCTAAAAATAGCGCCCATGATAAATTTTAACCTTCTTGCAGTTGTAGTTTCTGTTAAAGAGAGAAACAGAGAATAATTGATTCTATATTCAATTATTCTCTGTTTCTCCCTTTCCACTATGTTTGAGCTGGAAAGTCTACCATGAATAAATCGGAGCTATTATGTTTGAATATAGGGTCCCTGGTAATAGCAGACATGTGTGCGTTACTGGGCCCTGAGGGGGTTCGTCTCTAAGCATCGCCGCCATCCCACGGAATGGTAGTTGACGGACGATCAATCGATCAATCTTTCTTTCTTCTTTTTATCTGATTGCGTCAGAAGGGGGGTGAAGTTTTTCAAGTGTATGTATGAATATTTGTAGAGTTCAATGTTCCTTGCTACAACTAGGATCGCTAAGCTAATATCGTATAAGGTGTCTAGATTCGCCTTGATGTCGTGAGGGACACTGGGTACATTAAAATATAGTTTAGGTAATCAAGTTTTTGTTTTAATCTAATGTTATCATAGGAACCGCGTCTTGCACTTAAGATTAAGTTAGCCCAACTAGGCCTTAAAAGTTGTCTTAGGTATACCTTGAACGAATAATAGTAATGGCGACTAATAGTACAATAGTATCAATTACGTAGAGTTGATCCTAATGCGCTCTAGAGTGACAGGTCTTGGGAGGCGATGGCTTCCTTTTGCGAGGCGGTCATGTCCCAGAACGAAGCCGCTGGGTGGGCCGAAGAGGACGTGGTGTATAGCCCACCCGTAGACGACGGACGGGGGTGCAGAAAAGGTGGTACGTACAACTTATGTCCCCTTAACTGGGGCCGTAGATAGGTCAGGATGGGAACATGACCTCATTGCACGGTCGTGACAAAGGAAGAGGTTGATTTAGGTTATTATATGAGCGTTCTGTTGGAGACGATCTTCTCCAACAGAACGCTCCCTTGTGAATGACTGGCCCGTCGCAGAGGTGAACTGCCGCTGATAGACCGGGGCACCTCAGTTTCTAGTGGGTATTTGCTTCAGTCACCCACACACCTGATCAGCTCCCACTCAGGACATATTGTAAATGCAAATCCGCATGAAACCAGGGAAAAAGCGTTGATAATTAACACTTTTGAAATAACAAATATCAAATGTTTTGTTTCAATATTTATTTTACAACAGACGAAATATCCTTTGTGTAATTAAGGAATAAATGCGGAGTATACATTTCTGTTTAGTGACACAAATTAAAACATATAATTGGAACTTAAAGGTCATTTAAAATGTTCATTTCTTAATGTATCTTTTGTTTTATTAACTTGATCCAGGATATTAAGGTCGTGGGTTTAGAGGAACCAAAATCAAAAGGTACAACCTGATAAAATATCTCAACGTATATCAGGGTCTCTCAACCTTTGAGCTGCGGAGCTTCACGAAACTGCGTACGATAGTCAGGGGCGCAAAAGGTAAGAATTAGGAAAGAATAACTTGGAGACAACAGTTCGAAATAGAATAATAGCAAGTGTACGCGTCTCTCAAATAATGTTATAAATTCAGTCTAATTTTATATTCTCTTTAGCCAGCGGCGGCTATTGTGCTAGTAGTAAGTGACCGCAAGGTCAAGTCATACTAAACCAGTAATTGGCACGTGAATTGAAAAAAGTTGGGGATCCCTTTTCTATTATATACCAAGTTGTTTAAATTCCAAAATAGACCTGATCCCGTTTCTATTTCACACTGATTCCCTATAAATCTGGTCCCAATTTCGTCACTTCGCATTTATTCTCAATCAAGTTGGATTGGATTATATTTATCCCGAATCAACCTTTATTCATTCATTCACATTCGCTAATTTGGATTTATTCCAAATCAACCCAATCCGAATTCACATCGCATGGCCGACTTAGATGTATGTTGATTATGTTAATTAGTTTTAGCGATCGCTCTCGTTATTAGAATTCGCGATAGAGATTAGAGACGCGTTGCGTGTAACTGAAACTACATGACTCAATGGGTTTGTTCGTTTGATGTGTCGCTGAAAATGTGTTGCCAATTTACATCTACATACAATTTACATCTACATAGAAGTTGTGCACTGGCAAAAAAGCTTTGTCACGTTCGGCTATTTTGTATGTACGTCTGTTTTATTACGTGCACTGTTCATATTACCATGTATTACTATTGCGGGTATAAAAACATCAAACAAATGAAATGAATTAATTATTTCAGCGGGCACCAATACGCACGTGTGTCTGCCGTTTTTTTTTTACAAATGATACGGAACTCTGCGTGCGTGTTTTCGAATCATACCTGGCGTGTTTTTTTGGAAATAAAATACTGCAGGATGTGTGCCAAAATCTTTAAGGTCTGAACAGTTGGTCGTACTATCAAAGGGAGGTCCAGTATCGTTTCAAAAGAAGCCGGTAACACTTAGACGTGTTGAGTAAGTATCCACAAAAGTGTCATGCACGGTGGTGCATGACACTACATCCCCCTATATAACGGAATTGGGCCGGCACGACCGGGGAAGTATCTCTGTCTCACTGGATACCGGCGTAGGAGGGCAACGCATCTGCGTAACAACCATGTGAATGTTCTAGAGCGACGGTACCCACCAAAAGGCTCCGATTACACGTTTGCCCCCTTATGCTATAAAAAAAAAAAAAACAACAGCAACAATTAAAAGGATACAACATTTAACTCCCTTGTTTTTATATGAAATTACTTCACTTAATTTAAAGTATAAACTATTTTACAACATCACACATTAAACTGAACGTTGAAGTGCTCGACATACTCATTTGCCTGCTAACTGTACTTGCAGCCACTTGGCAAGGCACGTATTCACCCCAACTCATACTAATCCGATTACCAAGGCGTCTCACGCCAGGAAGGATTAAGCTTATATTTAAATGATTTTTGTATGTGGCGCGTAGACGCTTAACCCCACTCACATCCAGTCGTAATTAGTAATTAGATTTCTGCGCATTATTTTACAATGAGCAATGAATTTTAAACAAAATCGAAGGGTTGCCATTGGATTACGTTCCAAATTTGAATTCATTATTTCATAGAATATTTCTGAATTACTTTTTTGAATGTTATGGCTACGTGGAACGGGAAAAAATAATTCCTTTACAATTTTAAATGTTGCTGATACAGAATATTAAAGTTTTTTACGAGGTTCCGTTCCTATGTACTCCAGCGCAATGTCCAGTCAAGCATAAACTACTTATTAATAAAACTTATAAGCTTATTTTAATAATAAATTATAATAAGAGTTGAAATGCGTAGCAAATAAGAATAGGTCAATGTAGTCCTATAGTTGTTTGCTATGCATTCAGAAGTCACTAATCGTGATGAAGCTTAGTAAGAGGAAGTGTCATGCAGTATAGCAGTTGAATCGGAGCTACACAAATTTATAGCTATAATACATTATTTCATAATAGCTAGCGGGCAATCGGAGCCATTTGTCGACTACCAACGCCCATAGACATCCGCATTATTATCATGCAGATGCGTTGCCTGCCTTTCTCCACCCTCTCCAAAGGACCGACACCATACATGTCTCTCTACGGCGGTATCAATTGAGCGAGAGGCACCTCTCCGGTCGTCCCGGCCCGATTTCGTTGCATAGGAGGATGTAATGTCATGCGCCATACTTATATATCTATGCAGCATGGCACTACCTCTTACTAAATTTACACTGGGAAATTTTATCTGAATATTAAAGTGCTTATAGGGAGGCGTAAGAACTGTGAAATAAACGCGTATATCATTAGGCAACATACACATAAATTAAAATAGTAAAATTTAAACATTGTTCGGTAGTGATTTACAAAATTTTTGAAAATGATTTTAATCACCGATTGACTTTGAAAATGAAAGTGAGGAGTTATTACTCAATAGAAAGACAAAAACAAAATTGAATGTTACAAAAAATAATTTTGGAACGTCGTCGGCAATTAACTATCTACCACAAGTTCAACCAAGACAAGCCCTGAGAGGAAACGGTGAAATTGATAAAAAAAAATGTTTAAAATACTACCTAAATAAAAAATATGATTTTTTTTGGTCAAAAAGTAATTCCCACACTCATCACCACAATAAAACAAAGAAGCGATGATGTAACAAAAAAATTGTATAACTGTTATTAATTGCATAATTTAATCAACTGAATCCGAATCGTTTTGATCCAATCAAGAGTGTGCTATTTGTTATCAAAATCGAGGCATTGATAGACGTTATATTAGTATTTCAATCAGTTATAACAGCGGTAGAGCAAATAAAGGTACTCCGATCCAATGTGCAGAGAGTTTGCTTGATTTTAATCAAAAGTTTCAATTGGAGTGCCAACCACTGAGAACAACCGAGGCAACGCATGAAGGGTGTAATGCAACTGTATGTGTTCAATCTAATGCGTATTTGTTCTGATAATTGATGAACTTGAATGATGAGTACGTTTCTAATTCTGAATTTGAAACTTGAATTGGGAAAGTGTGAGTTGAGAATATTTGTGAGAATTTATCATTATCATTGACAATTGCCTTAATGTCCTTAGTCATTATTATGATTATTATGGTCAGAATACAATTTCAGCATTCAATAGTTTCGTTTTATGTCCCTACATCATCATCGTCATCATATTACTAGTCCGAAAAACAGTAGGGGCGAACGCACCTGCATCGCTGGCAGAGACATTATTTAATGTACCTACTGTGTAATTCTGTACATTTTTTCTGTAAATAAATAAATGAAAATAAAACTCTTCATTCCATCGAAAGTAACGAATTATTAATATAATAAACAGAAAACAGAGACTATTTGAAAAATTACGCGTGTGATTTAGACCACATGACGGAAGTAAAATTTAATACTAAATTAACTTGATTTCATGCGCTCTTTGAGAGGAAGAGAGAAAAAAGTGTTCTCGCACTTCTCTCTCTTGCACCTACAGTAAAATACGAAATGTTACACTCCATATTTCTATCTTCACTAACTTATTGTTTCCTCTCACCTTCCGTTGGTCACGTTTCCGTAACGGTCTCGTCGCGCATTCGCCAGCTTACTCCCCAAGTGAAGCATGCATTAAGATTTATTTCAAATAATAAAAATAACTTTGTTTTTTCATAACCTAATTATTTATTAAAAGAAGGTTCAATAAATTGAAATATTTAAAATAAAGTCTAGTTTGCAAGTTGCGCAGGTACAACCCTACACAACTTGGAAACTAAACTTGAAAAGTTCCACGAACCGCCTAACTAACGAACGTTTTTCTGTTCAAATAGCCGCCTGTTTTATACTAGTCAAATAATATGAAATTTTTCTACATGGTTTTTGTTTACATCATGTTTATTCATGTTTTTCATACGCTTTGAGTAAAATCGGGATAATGTCATACCGCGACGAATAAGAATTATGGTATATGTAATATATGTTAAGTGTGTGTGGGAAGAAATTTCTACGAAATATGACTTTGACTATAAATTAACTTTTTCAGCTTAATTGTCATCATACATATAAGTTTGGTTTGTGTTATAATTGTCATCATACATATAAGTTTGGTTTGTGTTATAAAGAATTCTCAACTTTGTTACAGTACCAGCGGCTTATATGATCAGTTGACAAAATCGGAACTGTAGCTGTCATTAAGCTATAGCTAACTATATACAGTTATCGAATAGTGAAACTAAACGCCACAATAGCGGCACTGCCTACTGGACAGACAAGTTGGTGGCATTGGCGTGTATATTGATGCAGTTTAAACATCAATTTATTTCTAAAAAATTTAATTAAAAGCCGTTCGTCCACAATTCACAGACAGCCAATTATTCAATATTTCGCTAACCGCCAAGAAGGGAAAGATCTGTAACAAAACGAAGGCTAATCTTTACGAATCCGGTGTTTAAGTGAAATAAAAAAAAATACTCTCAAAGTGGGATTGGCGCTCAAATGAAGCACCTGAATAAATTGTGTGATAATCCACAGCAGTCTTTTAATGCTTAATTTTAGGGAGCCCCCGGCATTGTAGAGACGGATGATATAATGATTATTCCCGTTTCATTTACTTTCCCTTGATCCTTGGTAATTGAGAAAATTGCGTCGTATCTTGATGGAGAGTATTGGGTGATTTCAGGGTGGGCTCCATTAGGGATCTGTAATCACATTTAATGTTTCCATCACCTGGGGGTGTGAAATGGACCCTGGAACAGTGTATTAGATTTACAGCCCGCCGTATGGAAAATTGTAACATGTAAATAATTTTTGCCTGCAGCCAGGGCGATTTGAGTGTTTAAGGACTTCCGTTTGAAAATCTATTATTTTAATATTATTTTTTCCTAGTCTTAACCGGCTATTTCCCAATAAATTTTGTCTTTTACAGTAGTAGTTTCTTGTAATATATTGTAATTTTTACTGAATACAAAACTGAAAAGAACAAATATTTTCAATAAGAAGCAAATTAAATTTTAGGAACATCGTCCCCACAGTGATCAGATGTAATTAGTGCAGTTGTCACGATTATTCGACATTAATTTTACTGAAAAATTGATAGAACTTTTATATGTAATCAGCACAATTACAAAACAAGAGAATGATTAAGAAAAAATTAAACTAATTACATAACGACTACCTTATTCTAACAATACGTATGTGTATATGTCGTTCAGATTGTACAAGTCGCTATATTATGTTACGACTAGCCATTTTCAAAAACAGGATCATATTCATCAGGTAAAATAGGAGTAAAATTTCGTAAAATATCGTCCTAGTGTGCATCTACATGCTAAAAAGATCCCATGCAAAATTTACTAGCACCAGAAATATCTGAGATTTTCAAAAGAGTGCGTGATATTTCATATGTATATACACAGAATAACTACTCCCATTACTATTAAAATAAGATAAAAGACCTACAGATAAATGTGTTGTGTGTATTGTTCAATTACGGAATTGTGAAGTTATTTGGTGGAAGCGACAGCTAACACAGTTTTAATTCCATCCAAATTTCTTTCACTAAAATACAGAGTGCTCATAATGGAAGAAACATTAGCCTACTTCGGTTGGAGGCTTCTGACTCATCCAGTGATAACATTCTTCTGGCTATAAAATGCAATGCTGAGCGCAGGCGCTATCTCTACAAATGTGTGCCATCTTAAATTTCCTTAATGGCTCTCATAAAATACGTTATTACATAAGTAAGGTTTGATATTATTAAGAGATATAATTTACTAAGAACATAAGTGTGCCCTGCGTTCTACCCCTTTAAATTAAAATTATTTCAAATGATTCGTAATGTGACATTTTCGCAACGTAAATAAACGAAAGCTGAAAATGACTGAAAATGACTGATTTACAATTTTCATGATTACGTTATTTTGATGGCCTACTCTATATACGAGTATCACATATACCTATACATACTATGAAATAAAAGCCTCAGAAGCTATCTGTCTGTATCTGATGGACTTTGTTAAAAATTTATGATCGGATTTTCTTTATGTTATATAACAGAAAACCGAAAAGCTGTTTGTGTGTACGCGATAGATTTTCTGAAAGTTGACTCTATCCACTTTTCATGATCTCAATCCATATTTCATGTGGGTTTCACCAATGGATATAACCGGGGAGGCACCTATCGCCCACGTGATTCTTTAATAGTGTAGGATTTCAGGAAGAAGTAGTGCTATGGTACACACGAGGAGGTAGTGTGATGCATAGTGTATCACACTACATCCTCCTATGTAACGGAAATGGGCCGGCACGACCAGGGAGGTACCTCTCGCTTAATACCGCCGTAAAGGGACATCTTCAGTGTCGTGTTTCGAGCGGTTTGTGTGGACGGTGGACATTTTTGAGGTAGTGCCATGCAAAGTGCATGACACTACATTATCCCATAAAACGGAATTGGGCCGGTATGGCCGGGGAGGTATCTCTCGCTCACACAATACCGCCGTAAAGAGACATCTTCAGTGTCGCGGTTCGTGCGGTTTGTGAGTAGCTGGTGCCCCATTTGAAGGAGGGCAACGCATCGGTATAATAATTATGTGGATGTTCATGGGCGTCGGTAGTCTTAATTTTATATAAAAGAAATAATAAAAATATTAAAAGTTTTTCCATTGTCTAGTACCTGTGATCCTCACGGTACTTACTACAGGGTTACAGTAACGTGATTTGACAGATAGTTATTTGACAGATAGTTATTTGACAGATAGTTATTTGACAGATAGTTATTATTATCATTGTTATGACGGTAACGAACAAAGCGCGGCGAAACCTAAACGATTAATAAAACTTTCGTATATATTTCGCATTACATGTTAAGCAGTCTATGTAGAAACCCTGTTAAAAAGTCGCTATGTAAGATGAATAACAAAATAGCCTTTTCTCTGTCATTTAAATTCAAGGAGACTTGTCTCGGCGTTTGTTGCTTTACGAGATCAAGAAACAACTATCACTAGAGTTATCAAGTAGTTTTACTTTTTACATATCGCTAGCGAGCTGCCCCGGGTTTCCTCCTTCGCCCGTGATGAATAGGGGCTACCTAATGAATTTATACACTTAAACCTTCCTCGGGAACTGTTCTATCTGTGGGTAAAAACCGCGTGGAAATTCCGAAAATTCATTTAGTAGATTTTGAAGCAATCGATTACATTCAGACAGACAGCTTTTTGGGACTTTGTTTTATAATATGTATAGATAGGGTGACATACCGACAATTGAAAACAGGTGCGTTGGCCTCATTGACCCCGATCCACAATGGGTCACCAACTCTCACAAACACTCAAAACGTAACAACAATTTTTTTATAGTACAGGGTGGCAAACGAGAAATCTGAGCCTTTTTACGACTAACGACGCCCATGAACATCCAAAGTATGCCGATGCGTTGCCCCCATTCCTTCGCACGAAATACGACACTGAAGATATGAGAGATACCTCCCCGGCCATACCGGCCCAATTCCGTTTTATGGGATAATGTAGTGTCATGCACTTTGCATGGCACTACCTCAAAAATGTCCACCGTCCACACAAACCGCTCGAAACACGACACTGAAGATGTCCCTTTACGGCGGTATTAAGCGAGAGGTACCTCCCTGGTCGTGCCGGCCCATTTCCGTTACATAGGAGGATGTAGTGTGATACACTATGCATCGCAGTACCTCCTCCTGTGCACCATAGCACTACCTCTTCCTGAAATCCTACACTATTAAAGTATCACGTGGGCGATAGGTGCCTCCCCGGTTATATCTATTGGTGAAACCCACATGAAATATGGATTGAGATCATGAAAGATGGATAGAGTCAACTTTCAGAAAATCTATCGCGTACAGACAAACAGCTTTTCGGTTTTCTGTTATATAACATAAAGAAAATCCGATCATAAATTTTTAATAAAAACCATCAGATACAGACAGATAGCTTCTGAGGCTTTTATTTTATAGTATGTATAGGTATATGTGATACTCGTATATAGAGTAGGTCATCAAAATAACGTAAGCAGAATGGCATTACCTCTTTCTACATGGCATTACCTCTTCCAATTGTATATATTTACGATTTCAATTATAGAAATACATATAATACGTAGATGAACATCCATGACCTGGGTGGAATTTGAACCTGCGACCTTGGGCGCAATACGCTACCACTGCGCCAGCAGATCGTCAAATACGCTACGAAACTAAGGATTATAATTACTTATCTATAGGTCCATATCTCTATATGTATGTGGCATTTGTGCATTCCGTCACCTGGTCACTACACACGCGGATTATATTAATATTACCTGTATGTTTTCCGCGTTAATAATTATATTTACATAAATAGCTAAAGTTATCTGTCGACATTTCCATTACAAAACCTAACATTAAATTGAATTAAATTGAAAAAGAAAGTCCCGACTGCTTTAAATATTCTTTAGGAGAGCAAACGAGGGATCTGTGTTTTTGTGACTACCCACGCCCATGAATATCCAAATATTCGGTTTGCCGATGCGTTGCCCTTCTTTCCTCCGCTTTCCCCAATGAGTCTTTGTAATATACACACTGTCGATCCCGTAATCAAGTTTAATATAATGATACTTCATGTGATATCATAATCCGTCGCGCTGTTTTCGCTGAATGGCGACAACAGACATTTACATACTCGTACATGTAAATACATACGCTCGAGAAGGAAACCTTTTTCTGGCGAAGCCATCTAAGAAGATTAAAGCTGACTTCTTAAACTACTTTCGCTATCCCAGTGTTACTTGTGCGGCTTGCCTATTGCAAGGGCATACCATCTATCTATGCTAATAATATAAACGTGAAGAGTTTGTTTGTCTGTTTGAATGCGCTAATCTCAGGAACTACTGGGCTGCAGTGGAAAATATTTTCTTGTTGAATAGTCCATTAAAAGAGCGACGCCTATATACCGTGACGCTACGACTTATAGAACCGGAGTTACGTGGAGTGATGCTAGATATACTAAGTTCAAAAATATTGGATGAACTAATTAACGATGGTTTATAAACACCTCAAAATGTAGTCCTCCACAGAAATGTCGCCATACAAACCTTCAAATTCTGTGAAGCATCTTAAACGTTTGCTACAATATTTATTTTAAAATATTATCATTAAAAGTAGTATGAGTTGTATATAGTATTACCGTTTTCATCCAAGAATAGAACGGTTCCCGTAGATTTTAGTGTGTAATTCAAAACCCCAATAAAATACGGTCAAAGTCGGTGTCGCCAGTCACCTGTAATTTTGTAATGAATAATTCTTACCACTGCCTTCTAAAATATAGATTGTGCACTATTATGTATAGGTAATATTAAAATAACTAAACACCGCATTTTATTATTTGATAAACATTCTAAAATCTATATAATTATACGCGTCGGGTATAAAATTACGCTGTATTTAAATTTATAAAATTAAGGGTAAATTAGGAATGGATTCTTTAGAGACAAGTAGATATTTTTTTATTGTATTGGGAGCATACGAGAAACGATATACACATTATTGTCAGGCAGATGTGTTACCCTCCTCTCCTCTTCCCTCCAATGTGCCACCGGCTACAAATATACGATTTTTTCGTAAAAAGTATTTTGTAGTACGAAAAGAGACAACAGATTTTCATGTTTATCCATGAAAATAAAAAAAAAAACAAAAAAAAAATAAAAGTAAAGTAAAAAAATAAAAATATAGATAAATATGTTTCTATAAAATTTCTGCAGTACGTGTAGAAGTCAGCCTCAATACAAAGTTTCTTGCGTCCGTACGAATTTTCGAAATGCTTTTTCCATTTCTCCACTGACACGTCATTTACAGTGTTCAAACGCTGACAGCGCGTCTTCGGGAGACGAAATTTGTATCCCTCCTTTGAATAGGTTTTTTTATTTTAGGAAATATACATAAGTCTCCCGGTGCCAGGTCAGGGTTTCATGTCAGCCCAATGGGGCCGCAATGCGTCGTAGCACCACTTCTGACTATCATATCATTAGTGAGATATTCTTGTCCAACAGCGATTCGAAAAAAATCGTTTCGCCACTTTTCTATTCGCACATTATGGTGACAATAATGCATTCATGTTTAACGTCAGTCCTTATGTATCGGTTGTACGTGGGTACACATACCGCTTTCTACGTCTTAAATGGATGTGGTAATTTTCTAATGTAACAAGCCGGGAACTGCATCTGCGAGATAAATATCTTCGTGCGTTATGAAGACGTTACGTGCATTGAAATAATAAGTTATGCATGTTAAATCGGCGCCCGTCTTACCATTAACCATTGGCAAACAGGTTCTTTGTGTTGTATGTTTGTATTATTAAGTAGTAAAATGATGATTGATGAAATGGTACTGTAGCTTAGTCGAAAGTAGTGCCATGCTACACGAACGAATTGTGTCGGCATGACCGGGTTCCTCAAGCTCCCGTTTGGATTGACGTGATATTGCCTTCCCGTCGGTATAGGAGAATGATGGAACAGGAAGTGCACATGTGTCTGTGCACACACTTGTGCACTATAATATGTCCTGCGCAGTTGGCTTGTCCCTACAGAGATGGCTGCCGTGGCTGAAATTCGGCTAGGACGAAATTATTATTAAATGGCATGACGCCAAAATTCATTGTCGTATAGTCCATCATTAACAACTTCTGGATTCAACATCACAACTGAGAGTATATAAATAAACCAATCATTATGTACCTACCATTAGCAAAAGAAAATACATCTGCAATTAGTCTGTTAGACCTACAACTAATGAAAACTAAGCGACATTATTTTGTCAAGGTATTTTTTTTTATTTTATAAAATTAATAGGCCATTTCAACCGGCGAGGTAGCTTAATACAGTGCTTTACGAAAATTAGTTCAAAATTTTATAGGAATGTCATATAAATTATAATTACGATGATCTAATGGATATGCTAATCTTTCACTGCTTAATGTTAAACACCGTTTTCAATATTCTATCTACCCATGATTTGGTTAGTGAAGGTATAATTTTGACATAAGCTCCATACTAAATATGTAAAAATTTTATACCTAATAGTTAAGTACTGAATTTTAACACACTGTAGGTAAATCCATAGATAAATAGACTATTCCATGTACGGGCGTACGGCAGATTTTCCCAAGGAATTATTTTGACCATAAACAGCTTATTTTCTCATCTGTTAAGTAAGACGTATTTAAGTTTATCTAACACAATAAAAGTAGAAGGTCTCGTCTGGGACAATACACGATAGACGCTTGTTTACACTAAAAGCGAAAAGTAGCGAGTAATTAGTGTTGTGTAAATATTTGAAAGGTTAACAGTTTTTACTTGTAAACTGCGGGTGGATAGTAAAGATCTTACGGCAAGCCCATTCGCAGCGGCCGGTTACAACACTCAAAGTGCATTGCTATGTAGGACATTCGGTAGCTTTTCGATATTTGTTTTTGTACTTAGATACTTTGTTGAAATACTTAAAACACAGGCTTGTCATTTTTCTGCTCTGTGGTAAAATTATTTTTGAAGGGTTCTAATTTATGACATATTTCAAATGTTTTTAGTTGTAGATTTGTAAGAGATATAGGAGGTACCTGCCGCTCACATAACATCGGCGTAAAGTGACAGATTAGCGGTCACATCTCGTGCGGTTTGCGAGTCGCCAGTAACCCACTGGAGAGTCATCATAGTCATGCAGCTATGACTATGATGTCAATGTATATGCGCGTCGGTACTCTTCAAAAGTGGCCTATTGCTCAATTGTTCCCTATACTATTATTTTTTTTAAATAGCTAATAAACCTGAATATGTAAATGTTACGTAAAGCGTTACGCTTAGCGTGATATACTTCACTCAATTCTGTGAAATCTTTTTATAAGGCATGCTTTTAGTTTTTTCTAACAATTCAACTCAAATTTTGTTCGAAATACCCTTGTGATGTTACTGTGTTTTATACAAAAAGTCATTTCACACATTTTCATAGTTTCATAAACAGTAAACTCAAATCGTGTTTAAAACACGCTGATGATGCTATTGTATACACATACAAGGATTCCGTTTAGTCACGTAACTCCAAAAAGATAAAGTCTTTATTACAATCTATGTTTGTCGCAATACGGCACAAGTGAAAGTTATAAAAAGTTATCTATGCTCCTGAACGGAGGCTATCTCGTTCTGATATGTAATTTACCAATTCAGAGGTCCGTTGTTAGGGTATTACTTGCTCTAACGTCCTCTTTATCTTTTATGGGTCAAAGTTGTTAAATGAATCTGTGCCAAAATGACCGGTATGAGTATGTATGCAAAAACTCGTTTTATATTTGTTAATAGAGACGAATATTCATTCAGAATGTATTTAAAGCGTTAACATTCGATTTTCACACTAAAAATGCTTTTCATATTTTTTCAATATAAGTAACTTGATTTTTATACTTTTCTAAATAAATGTAGTAGTAGAAATAATAGTTACACTATTTGGTCTCATTATTATCATTATTTATAACATCATCAACAAACCCGATTAAAATGCAAGGTAAAGAAAAGCTAACATGGACCGAGACTTAGGCGCTATTAAAACTCGAACCTAAGACCCGATATTTCTTCGAAACTTCACCAATCCACTATGCTTGATAAATTGCAGAAGAAATCTCAGACCAGAAGTAAAATTGCACCGTTTTCTTTCGTGAATTTGTGTTTTAATTGGTTTTAGAAAAAGTCTACTTGAATATCATTCCAAAGGATACTTAATTATATCTTCTCTTTACAGGTAAGTGTGTTAAAACTTTATGCCGGGAAGTTTTTGTATTCAATCAAACTGAATTCAAAAAGGTAAGACTTACTACATTTAGAAAGTTTCCGAGTTTCTTTGTAGCCCCAGCTCGAAATTAGTAAACTAACTCGTACTATAAATTCTCCTTCACATCAAGTAACTGGGAAGGGTCCTTCCAGAACAATCGTGAGATATTACAATATGAACACAAAAGCCAGTGAATTATTTCGCGGCACCTTATCTCAGGTGTGACCCAGTAAATATACTACGCACCAGGGTTACCAGTTTATCAGATTTTAATGTTAATATTTTGTTTGTACTTCAAGGGTTCTCTTTATTAAACGCTCATACGTGAATGAGTGCGAGTTTTTATAATTTCGAGAAAGATATTTTTTTTATGTAAATGTTATTTGATATAAAAATAATGTTATTTTTTCTGTAAGATATTTTATTTAGAAACTAGCAGTCTATCCGGGCTTCGCACGGATATTTCACGAAATGTGACAAAAATTTATTGATTTCAAAATATAATAATTATGAATTTTAATTTCGGCATTGAACATTACACGTTACAATGACAACAAATTACATTTACGACATGACTTCGTCTGACAGGACAGCTACTTGTAGAAAAAAATCTGCAACTAGATCAGGATTTATTTGATATTATTTCACAGATTCGTTATATAAGCGAAGCTTTCATAATCCTCAAAACATTTTAGAAAATGTTATATAACCTATGTTCATCAATGAGGTCCGGCAGCTTAGGAGCCAATTCAATGCAAAAAAACAATAAAATGTTTCCTCATTATAATATTAGTATAGACATACAGTATTTCGTTTCATGTTTTTAAGGTTGGTAAGGTTAAGGTGTAAAAAAATTATAACATGGAACAATTGTATATATTTTTGCCAGTACTTTTCTCTTTATTTCGTGTTTGTACTAACTTTAAATAATTGTTACAATCTTTATATTTCCAACCTATTGTATAATATAATTTATGCAAAGCATACCATGGCTGTATTGCATCCGAATCAGGCCAGCACAACCGGGGACGCACTTCTCATTTATACAATGCCGCCCTAAGGATCAGTTAGCTGCCGCATTCCGTGAGGTTCCAGTGGCTTGGTGGAGAGAGGAGGAATGGAGAGCAAAACGTGTGCATAACCATCATGTGGATGTTTATGGGTGCTTATCATAATCAAAGGCAATCGATGGTTCGGTTATATATAATAATATAAATGAAACCTAAATTTAGATGCCTAACATTTTCCTATTGGGCCATATCTTTTAGCACAATTCCTATTATTATACTAGAGAATTTAAGGCGCCCATATTGAGCCCAATTAGATATTGTTAAGTTGTAATTAAACATATTTATTTACTAGGTTAGAGGGAAATATCTCGACGCCCTTTTAAGGAGAGGGGGTCGTCAAATTATGAAATTTAACATAATCATATCAATATTTCTCCTAAATTTTAGAGTATCATCTAAACCATAAAGGTTTATGAATATATATGATACTCTAAATTTTTTTAAAACCCGCCAAAAACACTTGAGTTTGAGTATTTCACAACCCTTACAGCGCATTACCTGGAGTTGATATAACTTCAATTGAAGAAGCCATTTTTTGTCGCTTATCTAAATTGTTATTCGCCAGACAACTTTCTTTATACTCTGAACGCATAGCTATTTAGTTTGCAAACTAGTTTTAATATTCTTTACCTATAGACTTAAGTCGGCAAACTAATACCCATTTTTAAGGTCATCATCAGCCTAAACGCCGAAAAGGTTATATGAATAGTATCGGTCTTAAATTGACTAATGTCTATAAAACACTGGTGGACCCGGCAGACTTTGTTCTACCTGGAATAGCTGCTTAACACTACACAATCTTAGGTGATCTTTTTTTATCGCTACATCTCAAAGTAATTGACTCTATTACACAGATATTTTTATGCTTTCAGAAACAAAATATATAAGACTATTGTAAAACATATTAAATATATTTCCGTTGTCAAGTACCTGTAACACAAGTCCTTACGGTACTTAACACAGTGCTAGGCTGACGTGGTGTGATAAGTCCACAGATATATTAAGACTATTATTATTATTATATTAAGACTAATGAAAACCGCATAAATACCGTTCCGTGGAACAAAAGAAGAAAAGCTTAGTAAACAGACACACACAGACGGAGAACGAATTTGTTTTATAATAAGTATTGATATTGATAAAGTATATACTGGTTACTGCACAGAGATACAGAACAGGTTATGTATGTCTGATTAGACTAGATCGGACAATTGAACGCAAGGATCTGGCCATCCTTCTATTGACTTTATGTCTAGCGACCCTTAAATGTCCATCCAATACATAAAACATGTGTGTATTTATGTTCAAACTTGAGCTTTAGTTATATTACTTCATCATAACGAACCAACAATAAATTTATAGAACGAACAGAGAAATGTTTATTGTAGTAATAAAACATAGACAATTTCGGGGCGAAATTCAGATCATAATAATTCTCACGCATTACGAAGTCAACTTCACATAGTTAATCATCATCATCATTATCAGCCCTCACCGGTCCACTGCTGGACGTAGGCCTCTCTCAATGAACGCCAAGACGACCGATCTCCTGCTACTCGCATCCATCTCAGACCGGCTACTGCACGGAGATCGTTTAGCATTATTAATTGATATAACATTGTTCATGTATCGGTTTATTTCACAAACGTAAAATAAGTGTAACTCTAAAAATTTAATTTGGCTGTACTGCATTACATCCGAATAAGGCCAGCCTGACGGCGGAGGTTGTCTCGTTCACATGATACCGCATTAAAACGACATTCTGTCGACTTACGTTGCAAGTATCCGGTGGCTGGTGAGGAAGTACTGTGTGTACTTCCTCACCAGCCACCACATACAAAATCAGCTGGTGCTTATAGGCGTCAGTCATCAAAAGATAAAATACAAAAAAAAAAACTTCAAAAATTTTAAAGCGAAAGTATTGCAAACTGTTCAGCTTTGGTTAAAATGTTATACGGCCTAATATTAAACTTTATGTTAAGACGTTGCTTGTAATTTCAGGGAAGTGCCAAGGGTCACCCCTCGTTCGGAAACAGGTCACCGCGCTGAGTGCAAACGTCAATTACCATAAAGATTTCGTGTTCGTTTGTAAACATAATTGAATATGACATAGCTAACAAAATGTCGTATTGAAGTTGTCCGAGCAACTTGTAACACGTTTGAGGGACTCCATTTATTCTAAGATCATACATACATAATATATTCAGACCTAAATAGGTTCACACTTTTCGTCCCCACTTAGGCACAGGTTTAAAGAATATTTACCTAATTCAATAAAATTGGTTGACTTTTGTATAGTAAAGGGACGCAAATGAGCGTTCACCGCCTTTCGGTGTTTAACAATGCCGCTAAACATTCGCACAGTTGTTAGGCTGTATTGCCCTACTTTCCCCTTACTCCTCCAATGGTCCATCGGAAACTCACTAACCGCAAGAGAGACGACAGCGTTTTTGTCACTTTTGTAACATATTTTGTACAACTCCGTATATTGAGTTCGTTACAGACCTGACTTTTTGAGGGACCAATACAAATGATTAATACGAAAAATAAAAAGAAGAGAAGAACACTTTAAATCTATAGGATGTAACAACCGACTCTGGATAATTCGAAACTGCCCTTCAGTTTCGAATTATCGATTCGCAAATAATTCACTTCCAATTCTTGAGACTAAAGGGACATTTCAAAAACTTAAAATTACGATGTATGAAGTATTATCTTCTTAACTCAATATCTAACAAAGGACAAACGAAAACAATTTCGACTACTTCTTTAAAATATATAACTTAATCTAGAAGGTAATCCTTCTCGCCATAATGTTAAATATTAGTGGCATTAAATTCAGACACTATATCGTTTTCAAACCAATTTCGCGTCCTCAAATTCCACAGCAGTAAAAGTGTCACTCGTAATTTAGAAACTACCCTCCGAGACCACCAAATTAAGGTACGTTAAATTGTACCGAATATGATACATACTAGTGCCTTACGAGAAAATATGTTTATGGCTAACTTCATATGAAACATTGCTGTTGTAAAATTGTATTCATATTTTCCCCTATTTTACTAGAATTTAGTCCATGATGTAGTGAGAGGTAGTGCCATGCTGGATTGCAACTGAATTGCCCTATTACACAGTAGTACACTCCTTCCTTCATCTGCCTATGCGTATGCTCTATATCTTTACATCTCCGTAACAATTATTTTTTTTAAATTTAGAATTTTATTAGCGTCTTTCATACGTAAGGCTTTGTTAGTGATTTAGGAAGTACGTTCAGCAACTGTTTTAATGCTGTAGTAGTAGTAGTAAGAGGTAGTGCCATGCTGCATTGCAGCGGAATTGGGCAGGACAGTGGGAGGTACCTTTCGCTCACTTGACACCGTTGTAAAGTGACACCTACGATGTCGGGTTGCGTGCTGTTTTTGAGTAGCCGGTGGCCCATTGGGGGAGCTAAAAAGGAGTAGATATGCCGATGTTCATGGGCGTCGGTAGTCGTAGAAGGGCTCCAATCACTCGCTTTTCCCTCTATACTATAAAAAGTGGTCTAGCTATAAACACTGCAACAGTAAAAAATAAAAAATATTACGTTTGAATTTGAAATCTGACATTTTTATTGGCTTGTTCATTGTGCTTTCCTATTTGGTCGCAAATGCATTGTACAATATTTTGCGATATTAAAATGGAGTGGGGTGACAGAATTGTTATGATTGCATTACACTATGTAACTATGGAGCCAAACACAATTTTTAAAAATCTCCATACACTTGGTATTAATCAATTGTTTGTGTACTGGACTATTAATAGGTACAATGAATCTTCCTCTTTTAGTGACAGAGAAAGATCTAGCCGTCCACGTAGTGTTCGTATAAAAAAGTTAGTCAAATCAGTAAAGATTTCGAAGAAATCCTGTCCGAAAGCTATAGATTTTATCTCTGAAAACCTAGAAGCATGTCGCGTATTTTTAGATATATCTTAGGACTATAAGAGATGCACTGTTCACTTTAAACAAATAAACTATAGATTAATAGGGTGGTAAAAATGAGAAAACTACTGACGCAGTAAGCAAAGTGAGGTCACAGAAATATGTAGTTAACTGATGAGATAATTTTTACAATTGAGCAACACTTTAACTAACAAAATGACCGTAATTTTTGATGGGTTGTTAGCTATGAAGGAGTGACTGAGCTATATTTTTGTGAAAGAGGTATCAAAGCATCGGCACAAGTGTATCAAGATAATATTCTTAATAATGTAGTTAAGCCACTTAATAGCACCATGTTCAATAACCAAATATGATCCTTCCAGCAAGACTCGGCACCAGATCTTAAATCGCGATCCACCCAGTCTTGGATAAAAATAACGCTCCGAATATCATCAGAGCTGAAGACAGCCGTTTATCTAGCATTGACCTTAATCCGCTGGATTAAGATGTATGGTCAGTTTCAGAGATACATACACACGATTGGAAGCGAAGAACCCTTGGCATCGAAGTTTGAAGGTCTGTATTACAGCCAATGGAGACCACTTTAAATAAACGCTTTATATTTTTTATTTTTTCATATTTGTGTATAAAAATAAAACATTGTAAAAATAATAAGTGTTTTGCGCTTAAAAAAATATTTTTTTTCCTTTGTTATAGTATTTCTGGGAATACTAGGTACATACGAAAAAAAATCATATAGGGGACATGCAATTAAAATTGAAACCCAGTTTTTTGGTTCGACTTTTCATCATGTGACTAACAATCGATAAGCAATTCGTAAGAGGTAGTTCTATGTATAGTAAATGTAAAACGTTTCCTATAGTGTGTGCCACCGCTAAATGGATAAATTATCCTGGACAAAATTACAGACAGTTTCCACTTGTTAATCATGAGATCCGATTCGTAATCTCTTATATGAGTTTAAGTCAGATGATCTACGGGCGAGCTCAGCAATTTGGCCCGAAGGACCAACTACAACCATGCGCAGCTTAGTCCATAAGCCGTTTGATTACGGATGAGTGCTGATAGGAAATGCGGCCTTTTCATTCATTTATGCGCCTTCATTGGAAGGGGTTTTCTCCCAGGGTCGACTCACAAAATACAGTGATTCAAGGTGAGGTTATAATGCTTTAAATACATATATTACGTAGAGGTTAGAAAAGCATGTCGGAATAACCTTTGTGGAATATAACCATACCTATCTATTTGTAATTTAAATTTTGCGTCATCAGACTATTATCGGCCCAAATCTTTACACCGGCCACCATCACATCTGAAAGACCTGAACGCCAAAACTTTTGATGTACCACTCGCATCACCAGCAGAAGAATGGGCTAAATAATTTTTCTTTTTGCTACAAATATGGAAAAGTATGCGAAAAGTTTTACATCCATATTTTTTGTTATTTTTGTACGTAAGGAAGGATGGCAACGCATAGGTATAGTAATTATGTGGCTGTTCATGGCTCAGATTGCTCGTATGCGTGGTGCAATTCTATAAAAAATAAAGAATTCAATTCAATTTTGATTTTGTTTTAGAACTCAAATTTTATTTTATTTCAAACTCAGTCATCAACCACTAGCCCATTTGCCAAGTTCCAAGCAACGGCTATAACAACTTAACGATAACGGGAAGTAACGGCTGTAATCCTTAGAAATAAATCAAGGAACCTTTACAAATACTATTGTGGATATATCATTTAATGGATGTCGTGCCTGAAGATAGAATTTTGACATTAGTTCAATGTCGATTGTGCCAAAATTACATCTTCAGTAGACAAACCCATTGATAGAGAGAATATTGCACTGTCGGATAGAACGCGTCACTTTTGGAATGTTTGTTTTTTCAACAAAGAAAATCTAAAATTGAAATTAGTGTAATGATAATAATAATTTCAGTTCTTCTACTGCTTTGACCATAACTTGTATAATGAAATTAGCTTGCAATGACAAAGCAGTACGAGTGTATAGACATGCCAGCTATCAGGATTGTGCGATCAGAGTCTGTCTATCATGTAAATGAAAACTTGTTAGTATTCATCATTGATGCAGAAATAAAACTCATCGTGCAATTATTATTTGAGAATCAGTCATCGAATTCTAAATGAAATTAAATATTTTTATAGGACGTGATAAGGATCTCTCATCAAACATCAATAAATTTTATTTTACCTTGGAGAAGTACTGGCAAAACAAAGTCAACAAGTTTCACCCAGATTATTATTATATTTTTCCTTGTGGATCAAATAAATTAGGGTAGTCCATTAATTATACAAGGCATTTTAGGAGGGGGGATAGACACTATGTCTGAGCCCCCACTCCCCCGCAGAACGCAGATGGGAGAGATGAATCCCGGTATGGATTTAAATATTATCAAGGCCATAGAAACCGAGGTCAAGGGCAGCTCGCACGCGGTAGCTAAAATGGCCTCGGTGCTGTCATGAATGAATGGCTCATGGAGAGGATTATGTCTGTCGACTCTTCAATTTCACACATTGATATCCAGATACACTCAAACATACTATCAACATTCTATATGTAGACATACTAAAAGCCTTTCATGCAAATATTCCGCCCTATGAAACTGCACATATAAAGGACGCCATTTGTAGGTTTCTGTGACTGTTTAATTAACTAGATATTACTGAACCCTAATAATACAAAAACTTTTCACACATACCGTCGTCCACAGACATCCGCATTGTTGTCATGCAGATGTGGTGCCTTCCTTTTCTCCAATGGGCAACCAGCTACTTACAAATCACATGAAACACTGACGACTCAAATCCACTGCAATGCATGACTCTAACTCTTACTTCTTTTTATATAAAATAGGGGTCAAACGAGAAATGGGAGCCTTTTTATGACTGCCGACGCCCATGAGCATCCACATAATTACTATGCCCTCCTTTGCTCTCGCCCCAATGGGCCAAAGGCTATTCACAAATCGCACTAAACGCGACACTGAAGATGTCACTTTACGACGGTATTACGTGAGTGAGAGGTACCTCCCCCCGGTCCTGCCGGCCCAATTTCCATGCATAGTCCTCATACTTTTTTCTTGCCACTAAGCCTTAAAAATCGTTTCTTAAGTTCATCAGCAGCAATGCAACAACGGCATAAAAATAGAAAAATCTCAATTGTGCTACAAACGAAATATATTTTTTGTGTAAAACGGGACGTGTCAGTTTTTTGAATTCGATAACCTAATCTCGTTCGCGATATAACAATTTCAACCTGCGTTGTGGAAAAGCAAATACGGATCAATCAGTGATGTTTCATCAGATTTATATAAAACAAAATAAACTTTGCTGTTTTGAATATAATCTGGACCTGTCAAATTGGCGTCCCACACTTGAAAATCCAAATTTTATTTTTAAATTTAGAACTGAGTGGAGGTGATTTCATGCAATGCTGCAGAATTGGGCTTCGAGGTACTTCTCGGTACCGGTATCTTATTGTGATATCGCCGCAAAGAGACAGCCATGATGTCGCGCGGACCTTACTTTCCTAATGTCCATTGGACGGGACCAACGGAAGGACGGCAAAACATCTGCAGGCAATTATGTCTATGGACATCAATAGACATTAAGAGACTCTGAATGCTCGTTTCATCCCCATAGAAAAGCACTGGCATTGAAATAAAAAATAAATTGTTGATTAGTAACGCGTTTTGCGTGGACGATCCATTGGCGGAAATTGAGTGGAACACCTGGTTATATCCCATGAACAAATTTCCGTCGCTTCATCTCATGCTGAGGATGTTTCTGTCCAACACGTGGCAGATGACGATGATAACTATTCATGATACATCTCCCTGGAGAATCAACGAACTATCGACTGGCAGTGTATTATTAACAACATCTACTAGTAGTGGTAGTAGTTGTAGTAGTAGTAGTATTAGAAGAAGTAGTACTAGTAGTAGTAGCATTAACAGTAGCAGTAGTAGTACCAGTAATAGTAGTAATAGTAGTAGTAGTCTACTAACGATCCGCCCAGCTTTGCCCGTGATTAATACACCTTAACAAAATAATTTCCCATATAGTGATTCCCCACGGAGATATTAGGGTATATACACTAAAACCCTCCTCAGGGATTGCATTGTTCAATCCGCATGAAAATCGATCACATGCAGGCGAAGTTTTTGGGAACTTCGTTTTACGAGTATAATATGCGTAGTAAAGAGACGTAAAGATCTGAGTAGACTTGTTATTATGAAATGTCATTCCACTAAAGAAGTCAGTAAGCATAATATCGTCGCACTATTTCTTGTAAAAAATTTGCTTGTCTTCTGTTTTGAAATGCAAAAAAACTGTTTCTATTATCTAGCAATAAAGTGAAACCAATTTGAAATATTTTTAACGTAATAGAACATCCTATATATAGAATTGGTACGAAAGACTCAAATGTCCAGTCATTGATGGAGTTGTAGCTTGTTGGTGAAGTTATGGGTATGGTACTCAACGGAAACAACAACAAAGACTCAATTTTTGTAAAGAATAGCAATCCACATTCTTATTACTTAATGTTAAATAACATATCCGCAGTTAATGGAAAATCGTCTACTTGATTTATGCATCTCAACTAAAATAATATTATTAGATAATATCAGAAGTATGGAGGGATGGATCAAAGCTAAAGTTATTTACTGTTATTTACTGTTATTTACTAGTATTTACTGTTATTCCTCTGGCGCATCATATTTTTTTCTGTAACAATATTGCAAATTAATATTTCGATGTACATGTACACATAGAGCATGCCAAAGAAAGATGTCTACAGTATTTAAAAAACATAATCTTAGTAGCCGGTGGCCCATTAGGGGGCGAGAGGAGGGCAAGAAATCGGCATTGTAATTATGTGGATGTTCATGGGCGTCGGTAGTCGTAAAAAGGCTCCGATTGCACGATTGTCCCCTTTTCTATAAAAAAATAAATAAATATTTTAATTTCTAAACGGAAAGTATAGCCTCGCGTTGTTGTTTTGAACACGGTTCATATGCATTTGACATGGACCGATTTGAATTGCATGCGTTCGCTATTTGATGGCGCGGGCATCTGACAAAAGAGTTACATATTCGAGTTGGAATATTGTGCAACGGTCGTGTTTACAGCTAGCTACATGTTAATTCACGTATGTCAGGCTATTTGAGTCGGTGTTTGATTTACGTGAGTCCATAAAGTCGGTAAATAGATGTTGCATGAGATGAAACCTGTAGCGAATAAAGGACGAAAGGACTGACGACAAAAACAGTGTTTACTAAGAGATTTTTTTTGCGAAAACGTACTGTTAAAAATAAAAATGACGGTACTTAAAAAATAAGTAATATTACTTCGTTCAAAATATGTACTCACGTGCAGCTAGATCCATACGGTTCAGAAAGTTCTTTTTCCAGGTAATAGCAATTATGTTACCTAGAAATTAAATGAAATAATCAGATTTAAAAAATAACAAATGAATCCTACTTTACAATACTCTTATAAAGATGATAAGGAAATATTTGATTATTTGTTTGTTTGCATTGAATAGGTGAACCTATTCAATTACTAGACCGATTTTTTTTCAAATCAGTTTAATCAAATCAATGTACTTTCGCCACACTTGGTGAAATATCAGTGCGTAGTCGAAACGGGGTTCTAGTTTGAAACATAAGGTAAATCAATCTCTGAGATCTTTTTTTATATAGAATAGGGGACAGTAGAGAAATCGGTGCCGTTTTGCGACTACCGACGCCCATGAAGATCCACATAATTACTATGCCGATGCGTTGCCCTCCTTCCGTCACTTTACGGCGGTATTATGTGAGCGAGAGTTACCTCCCCGGTCGTGCCGGCCCGATTTCGCTGCAATGTGTCATGGTACTACCTCTGGCTTATGTAAATTTTGTGGCTCTCACTAGGATTCACCGGAATATTTATCACAGGACTGATCAAATGATGGAGCAAAAGGCTAACCACAAGCTGGAAACACTCTTGAAGTTTGTGATCACTTACTATCAGGTGACCCAAGGACTCTTTCACCTCCTATGCTATAAAAAAAAGTTCTGTTTGATTTTTCATCACCACAATTGTAAATTTACATGACGAGTTGATAGAACCTTGTTTCAACATTTTTAACAGTCTAATTTAATATCCATTTTCCACAGCGTATAGTTTCATTTGACTTCTGCATCATCGCAGTTTTTTAACCATTAAAACATATTTTTTCAATTGTTAATTCGAATGAAATGAAATACTAAAGTGATTTTAAGTTTTTAAACCCTTAAACATACATTCGCTTATTGTTGAACGAAAATTGTTAATAAGTCCTTTGAAGAAACATGTGATGGTACGAATTGCTATGTAACCTGAATACTACGTATACAATTTTTCTACGTATTCACGCTTTACAACATAGCCATTAAAATACTATTACCTTCACGCCTATTATATCCCAAGAGTTAGGCAGAGGTGTGCTACTACATCCACAACTCGTAAGTCCAGTAGATATACTAGAACACCCACGACTAGCCAAGGTACTGAGGCCTATGATGTCATAGGTGGCAAGCCTATAGCCACTTCGGGTACATTCCAATCTCGGACAATCAGCTCAGAATAATCTGAAAAACGTCCTAATAACAGTTGCCCAACCTGGGGATCGAAACCAAGACCCCACGCGGCGAACGGTCTTAACAGGCGACACCCGCACCCTTACACCACAGAGGCGATACTATGTCTTGTGGTCGACAACTTTTATGTTCGGTCATAAATTACACATTCGTTACGTCGTCCGCTTTTAATCTCATTGTATTGTTTACCATCAGTAAATTTATATCTTCACTCCTCTTTAACATTCATTTGTTTCTAGAGTTCCAATGATGGAAAAATAGATTAAATTTTCTACACCAGCTAAGCTAGTATATGCTTCCAGCTAGTGTTTCGAGAAGAATCGCTTTTGACGATCAGGAGAATTTAAAGATTTCGACAGCAGTAAATTGCGGATGTCTCTATGTATAATGAAATAATCGTAGAATAGGTGATAATGGAGAGGTACACGCGGTTAAAATCTAAAGCTATAAAGATAATATCTATGATCAGTATGGTCACCTCTCGCTGAAAAAAGATTAAACATTTTTTGTAAATTTTTGAGGTAGAGCGAGTGCATTTTCTGGGCAGAAACGGCCGGGGAAATGTCCCACTTTGTCATATCGGAGTGGAGTGGCAACTGCAAATTCTGCTTGAGAGAGTCGAAATAACTCAACGGGAATTATCGGGAACAGAATAAGAAATCTTCATGTCCTCTAGCTATACGTGTTTCTAGGGCATGGGTGCATATATCCGTTTTTACCGCAATAAAAATGTTTTATTTACAAAGAGCGAATAATATGCAAAATAACGCTCGCTCTAGAAGTTCAAGTGAAAAAAAAAAAACGCGGCCAACAGCCACTCCGCGAAAGAACCATAAAGATAAATACGAGACGATATAAAAAAATGCAAATAAACATGTTTATTCATAATAATGTAAATAACGTGCATATAGGCTTAAACCGCATCGTTCCATTATTCTGAACGTTCCTGTTTTTAATTTTAACAAAACAACTTTTATTTTGAAAGCATTAAAGGTGTAATTTGTTTGTATAGTATACAAAAACATAGCCCAAGCGGAGTGCTATTCGTTTGTAGATAGCATCACAATCAACAAGATAAGGCCTCACCCAGTTTCCTTACCCGGTCTGTTACAGTCTTTATTGCCTCGGTTACGTCGATTTTGTTTTCAGACCGCAGATGAAGGTAAAAATTACTGTTATTAAGAAAATCATAAAAGTAATACTTCTTGTGTTAATGAATGTGCGACTTGTTGAAATTTAAATTACTGCTAATTTATAAAGATATGACGAATGAAGTGCCAGAGGTACGTCCAAAAATATCTTAATTACAAATATGTGAAATTTTATATATTTGATTCTTTATTAAAATGAGCACACATAGATGCACAAACAAAAACAAAAATCCATGATCTGGGCGGGATTTGAACCCGCGACCTCTGGTGTAACGTGCTCGGCATATCCGCTTACGGTGCAAATCGGTCGGTCAAATTTTATGATAATTATAATTCTCACAATGAAAGTGAATGTCCAGAATCCAGATGACATGATTCTTATGACATAATTGCCTATTCAACGATATATTTTACATCCAAATATAAACTTTGACTAAAACTACATTTAAAATGAAGGCATTCATTCGGAAAATTTTATATTATAATTTTTTTGTTGTTCGAAAAAAAAAGAGGAAATGAAGGGAAAGCAATTTTAGATACCCTCTAGATCGGAAGAAATGCCGTGTGTAAATATTTTACATAGTAGAAATACGCGGCAGACAGACAATAGTTACATCAGCGTATTCAGAGAGCCGTGTAAAATTTTTATAGTCCTGGAGTTTGGTTGGTTGATTGTGATCTATTATTTAATTGAGTTTATTTCGGTTCGATTCATGTTCATTTAAAATACCTTAAGAATTTCTGTATGATTGGAACGAAGTTCCTTATCGCAGGTTACAGGAAAAATTCAGACGAAAAGTTGTCACGGCAGTTTTGACTTTAGTGTAGTAAGCCGCAGAGCGTGCACATTTCTCTCTCTCTCTCTCTCTCTCTCTCTCTTTCTCTCTCATATAAAGCAAGCTAATTATTTTCTTTTCGTCTTTCTGTTTTCTTTGCACAGTGTAGCGTCGCGACGATAATTTCAGTTTTGTTAAGCTTTTACAGGGTCTTTTGTACATAATAAATAGTAGTTAAAAGAAATACAATTCCTTCATAAATGAATCGAAAGGAACTTCATTCCATCTGGGTCCCTTTACACCTCCGATTACTGTTTATACTACTTTGATGTAGAGGTTAAATTTCCTCGGCTGCGGTCGGGAAAACATTGCCTTCTGTACTACGTTATCCCTAGCAACGTTTAAATTTACGTAATTATGTCATTTTTTGCGCTAAAACAATTTTTCTTTATTTTCTCAGATTACTTCTACTTTATGGTTCATTTCAAAGATTAGGGTGAACGATGTGCCCACTTCGGATTAAAATGTTTTGGTACAAACCTTTGTTGAGAAATTTAGATTTTCTTTACTTTAAAATTTTTATATTTTACACAAAAACCACAACGGATACACATCTTACACCAGCTGTGCTCTGCAATTTCAACCGCTTAAATTTTAAAATCTATCCTCCTAAATGGATTCACCGATTTTTATATGCACGGAATATGTCTGTGAATCCGCTACTGCATCTTGTGTTATATATAGTCTAAGTACCTACAAAGAATTTGGCAAAACAACGTTTGCCGGCTCAGCTAGTAATTGAATGTATAATTATTTTAGTAATCCATACTAATATTATGATACGCAAGTGAATTTCATGGGCGTCGGTAGTCGGTGACAGGCTCCGATTTCTCGTTTGTGCCCTTATACTATAATCACCCAACACATTCACACCAGGGATAGGAAGTACATGAAAAATATATATCGTCCGCAGTGGTGCCGGTTTCATTCAGCTGCAATGCAATAAGTACTCTACCTCTTATGAAAAACGATTAATTTTAATATGAAGATATCACATTAAAAGACAGAATAAATACAAGATACAGCATTAAATAAATATAATTAACATTAGTTGCATATTATATCCAGGGAGTCGGCGTACCAAAAAACTTAATACATCCCACTACTAGTTGGGAGAAAAATCTTCTTGGTAATTGCGAACAAATTTGCTCCGAAATGAACGCCCGACTTTATTAGAAGAGTAGTAATTAGAAGGGTTCCCGTTCTTATAAATGTTTTTTTTTTGTAATTCAAAAGCATCTTCGTTTAATATTTTATAGCGAGGATCAACGACTAGCCGGAACTAACTTTTTTGACTACTGACTATCGTCTATCTTACCTCTTTTTTTTTTTTTTTTCGGAGGGACCTACTACTGATTGGCGGCGCTTGTCCAGCCTTAACAGTTCGACTGATTACGGAAGACTTTTTTGTCTTCTGGTTTTAGGTAGACGATAGGGGGACAGTCCTTTCCCGCAGATGGGAAGATGCAAACCGGAACTTTTGTGGACATTACCATATCGTGATTATTTTTGGGACCGAAAAGGAGGAAGCGGTCCCCCTCCCCACGCTAGTGGGACGGCGCGCGCACGATGCCGTTTAATGTTACGGGACGTGTATAAGGATACTTGAGCTCGTCTTTCGGTTTGGCTTGTCAGAGGAGGCCGGCCTCCTCCCCCACCCTCTGACGGGTGGGGTCGATTTGCGCTTCAAATCGGCTAGAAGCCGTGATCATAATTTAGTTTTTATTTTTAGAGCTCCATCTTCCCTCAAGTGGGCCATCTTCTTTTAATGTTTTTTTGTACCCTCTTCTGATAAAATAACCATTTTATTGTAAGGGTCTAGTATAGTACCCATGAAGATCGTTCCTTTCGGTTCCAATGTTTACTGACGGTGTTTGAGATTAACCTTTTTTTGTTGACGCGGCGAAATCACCCTGAGTGGGGTCCAGTGGTGTGTGGGGCTCGCGACACATTATATAGTACCGAATACCCACAAAAATCACCGCGAGTGCCACCAGTGCCGCCTGTGGTGAGGTACCCCGGAACAGCAAATCATCAGGGCACTTCGACGGCAAGTCAGCCCCCGGAAGGACCAACGCCACCTCCACAGATAGGGTTATCCCGCACCACATGACAACCCCACCGACTTTGGAACAGTACAATGGGGTGAGGTTCCCGTCCTCGCCTCTTGCCCGGTGCGCAAATACGCCGCCAATTTTTCTCTTTTGTCCCCTCTTCTAATAAGAGGGGCACAAGGAGCGGCATCTCCTCCTGTTCTTTAGTCCCCTCTTCTTATAGGAGGGGTACTAAGAGCCGCCACCTCCTCGGTTCAATTGGCTTCGCCCAAGGTGTCACGGACCACCCCATGTTACTGAGCCCCACCGCCATGACAAGGTTTGAACCATGGTGGGTGTGTTTGATATTACCTTAAGCAACTGAGCTTAGCTTAAATGGAAATCAGTATGAGCTGTGCCCCGCTGTTCTGCGCTGATTCGTCCCAAACGAATTAACCATATTTTTTGAGATAAGCATCTATTTGGCACGACAATTTAGAATAACGTAAAATATGTTATTCCAGATTGTAACTGTGCCAAATTTAACCCGAAACCCGTTTTGCAGTTTTATTTTTATAGTACCTCGGGGGCAAAATAGGACTCGTAGCCTTTTGACGACTACCTACACCAACGAACATCCGCATAATCCCCATGCTGATGCGTTGTCATCCTTTCCCCCTCCGTCCGCACCTCTAGTGAGCCAACGTATACTTACAAACCGCACGAAACGTGCACTTTACAGCGGTATTATGTCAGCGAGACGTACCTCCCCGGTCGTGCCGGCCCAATTACGCTGCAATATTTCATGATACAACCTCATACTAAATAATTATATTTAAAAAAAAAACAAATAATTGTTAAAGGGTCGTCTGAGGGATCCTCAAGACAGGAGCCCACTAATCTCTAAAAGGATTGCCACACATCGGCTAGATCGTTTGCCCCCTATGCTATATAAAAACTTTATTTTCAACATTTGTAGTCTTTATGTAAATCACTGTTTGGTTTCTAAATGAAATAAAATAACACTAGTATGATTATTTTGAACCATCATTGCAAATACTATGCACTATCTACCAGACTTCAGTATGCACTCCTCCCAACTAAATCCTCCTATTCGCTTTTCCCTCCGTTGCATTACGGACGTGACGTGGCCTCTATTGAACTGAAAAATCGTCACGTCGATTTAACTCGACAGTATGTAGATACTACATGTACGTTACCTTATTTATGGCTTATAGTTCCTCATCAGCCGGAGTCCACTGCATAGGCCCTCCCCAATAAACGTCACAGGTCATGCCACGGCCACGAGCCATTTGCCTTAGCCTTAACCACGTCGGGTCTCCTGGTCGGAGGCCGTCCAACACTTCATCTTTCTGTGTGGGTCCGCCACCTGAGAACCTTTCTTCCCCAGCAGAAATGGTTTTTCTATTTTATAAGGGGGTAAGGAAACTGTGAACACTTCCTCCTATTTTTCTTCTGACCCAAGGTAGTTTTTAGCATTACCTCGGGCTTCCTGCGATCATATCGAAGGGTCAAAGGTTGTGGCCGCTGTCGGTTCTGGATACACATAAATAGCATCCACGAGTGATGGTGGTTTGTTTAAAAAAATATACAAAAGGGCAAACGAATTGTTACAATAATTTTCCGACCATACACGTCCATAGACATATGTCAATCACATAACTGTTATGCCTGCTATTGTCAAATTGATCACCGGAAACTCGTAAATGAAATGTGACAGCATAGCAGTAACATTAATACGGTTCCATGCGTAGGAGGAGTACCTCCTCTGACGTGCTTGCCCAATTAGGCTCCAATACATTAATTACCTCGTACTCTATCTATCTAATCCAAATTTTTGCTTTCTTTATTTGAAGAGCTTAATCTATTAAGATTAGGCCGCTCCGGTAGGTTCATTAATATAGGTACCTTATTTAGTACAAATTAAAACTAATTATTTTGACAAAGAATGATTTTTATATTTAACTCTAACTATAGATTTGTAACTAATCTGAGGATTTATAGTAAAGGGAGACAAAAGGATAACGGGGGCCTTTACAAAAATAACAACGTCCATAGACATCCGCACGACAGTCATGTAGATGCATTCCACTCCTTTCCTCTTCCGCTCCAATGGACGATTTACAAACGCGACATAACAATAGCAGGCACTTCACTTCAGACAGAATGAGACAGTTTACCTATTTTTAATCAACACAACACGCTTTTTCCTTTGCAAAGTCATTACAATTTCAAAACATCAGCTGTTTCGTGGAAACATCTTCAAACACAATATCGAACAACGTTCAATTGTCATTGTTGCCATTCTTAATTGGCTATAGAGGCATAGTGTAGGGAACAAAAGGCGTGCGTCGCGGGTATCAGCATGATTCTAATTAACGTCGCGAAATTGAGTCGACTTATACCCTGCAGCCAAATAAGAGACTTGTGTACAAAGGTTCGTCGCCATTGTTATATCTGAGCAGACTTAATGGTGACACCCGAGGAAATGTTAATTGGGCCAACAGGGATTCATCGAGTTAGGTATTGTTAAACGCGCAGCCGAAATAAAACAACAACATGAACTTCGAGTGAATTAGGTAAAAAGTTAGCGGTACCCGACGTTTTGTTGGTAAAACATTTGCCCTTTTCGTTCGGCTGATCTAGAAGGGTTGCGTTTTGATTATGTATGTATGTTTCCTCACAATCCTAAAGCAAAACGGCTGCATGAACTTGAGGTGAGATATATCATTCGGATTTTTTAAATAACATATTATAGAGTAAACGAGCAATCGAATTCCTTTTACGACTATCGACGCCCATAGACATTGTTTTTATGCAGATGTATTGCCCTCCTTTCCTTCTCCACTCCAATGAGCTACTCACAAATTACTCGAAACGCGTAACTATCATTATTATTAGTATCAATTAAATTATTATTAATAAGTTTGGGAGGTGTCGTGTGAGAGGTACCTCTGCGCTATATGACGCGACAGACCGTGGGCAATCTATTAAGTAACTACCGACGCCCATAGACATCCATAAAGTCAAGCGGTACCTACCTGCCTACCTATACATTTTTCACGTAACACCAACGTTAAGTGTTGATAAGATCAAGAGGTAAGCCTTACCATCAAAATAACAGTAACAAATAAAAAATACAACAGCGAAAATAAATATGTTGATTATTGTGTATTGTTTGTCAGACAAATAAAAACAGAAAATAAATGAAATCGCGATAGAGACGCTTCGCACAGGTTGGCCTTTCGATATTCAAATATGCAAGGGGAAGCATGAATCAATCAAAATTTGGCCCACTTGCATTATTTATACAGCGGGTATATCTTCTCGTGGTTTCAGATAACAAAATATTACGCATACATTTTCATTGCGAGTTTATTACATTTTAAAACTTTAATTTAACTTGCATTGTGTGTACGTACGTAGGTGTGTTTGTTCGAGTGGAATATTTGCACACAATTTTTGATTGAGCCCAAATTTTTAATACATGTATGCTCCTTTACACTCGCAGGAGCCAAATTTCATCTTCTTGTGTTGAGTAGTTTTGGCTGTGTGTTGTCTGTCTGTCAGTCAATGAGTCAATAACGGAAGAGTTTTGTTTATACTGGTAAGCGAATAGTAAGAGCCGTTTGGCTAAAAATTACGATCGCCCACAGACATCCACATAATGGCTTAATTTCTCTACCCTTCCTTCCAATGGGCCAACAGAGACTCATATACCATGCTGCTACATCGCTGTCTTATTGCGACGTCATCGTGTTAGGTGCCTCCGCGAAAGTGAGAATCCATCTCGGCTTAAATTTACCAGTGCGTAGGAGTTGTAAGTATTACTCGTGCAGGAACGAAATGAAAAACCTGTGCCGACGTAACCACATGATATAACTCGAACTCTGTCTGTGACTTTAACACGTGAGAAAATGATCAGCAGACCGGTTAACATTCTATGTAGTGCGTGCTGGCATAAACAAATTATGACGGCTTATGTTTGCAATCGAAGACTTTTGACGACTACCGATGCCCATAGACAGCTGCATTATAATCATGCAGATTACGTTGCGCTCCCTGCCTTCTCCTGTTTCCTAGGGACCATCAGCTACTTAACAAACTATACGAAACACAACGGCAAAGCTATCACTTTACAGGGGACAAGAGAGGTACCTCCCGAACCAAACCGGCCCCATTCCGCTGCGTGGACTTCATCTGTCTAAAACTTATTTCATTGTCATCGACTCACAATAAGCCCGCTATAATATTAGATCCTAAAATTTGAAAAAAAAAAGAAACGAATAAAACGCGGCATCACAGAAACACCATCCCGCTGGTGGACATCGGATTCTCTCGGATTTGGTTAAAAGCTTATTAAGAACCTGTCGAGATCCTCTTGAGATGCTGCTTCTTCAGTCTACAAGGTCGCAATATTTTAAAAAACAAATGGTGCACCATAAACAAGAGTTACTGTGAATAAATCTAAAAATAAACAACAACAATAAAGAGCCATAATTCACGGAAGAGCCAAAAAGGATGTATGGAGGCGTTGAAAAAGTTTCTGAACACACAACAACACCACTGGAAGATACTGTCATAAATGGTTTGATTGATAGTGCAAAGTAACTGAAATGGGTCAGTTGTTAGAATGGCCCAAGGTGGATGCGAACGGCTGGAAAACGGCCGTCTTTACGATAAATGATACAAAAAAGGGCTGAGGAAGTTTTAGAACGGAGACCAGGTGAAGAAACAGGTCCTGGTCACGTAGGTACCAGAATTTTACATTAAAACGCATGGCTTTAAGGAGACCGCTAAAGGAACTGCTAGAAAAAATATCTCTTGCTAACAGTCATATGGCTGAAATATTCTTTTGAATTCATATATAATAGCCGTAGCATTTTTGGAGTTCATTGTGAACATAATGACTTTACTACCGGATAATACCTCACACTCCCGCCCGATGATACCCCGCTGTAAAGTGACTGATTTGTAGCCGGTGGTCATTTAGATGGGAGGAGAAAAGAAAGACGATGCTTGTGGATGCCAGTAGTTGTTAAAAGGCAGTACCATTCTGCATTGAATCCGAGAAGGACCAGCGAGATTTCTTGCTTATCTGATGCAATCATAAAGTGACAGATATGCTGTTTCGTTTTGTGTGGTTTGTGTGTATCCAGAGGCCCATATGGGTGATGGGAAGGAGTACTAACTGTTGGTATATGAATGAAATCAACCTATAGTCGTCCACTGTTGAACGTAACCAACGTAGAGCGCCAACCATTTTGATCTTGGGCAGCCCACATCCATCTCCCACCCGCCACCTTCCGTAATCGTTACTCCACCGAGTTACAGGATGTCCTAAACTACTCTTGACAAAACGCGGTGGCCACTCAGCCACGTGTCGGCTCCATTGGCCATGGGTACGTCAGGAGACATGGCCGGCCCACTTCTACTACAGCGTGCTGATTGTGCGCGCAATATCGTTGACTATAGTTCTCTGGCGATCATTCGCCATGAGGTCATCCTCATTACGACTTCTATCAGCCAGAGAAATCCAGAGTACTGCGCGTTCCCTTGCACGCTGAGTGACCTTGATTATGTGGATCAGTCCCACAGTGAGTGTCCACGTTTCGACACCGCAGGTAACCACGACTTTGTACCTTGGACTTTAAGCACTTTGGTGGAGCCGACTCAAGGATACGATGTACATACAGTTGCAAACTGTTACGAGTATCTTCGTCTTGGCGTTCATTGACAAATGTCATAGTTCCATCTATTGCCGGGTTAAGACTGATGACCATGGTGCCTATCTAAGTCGACTCACTTATCCACTCAAAATATAAAAAACTGGGTCGTTACAATGTTACCAATTTGTACCAACAGGTATAATTATTAAATCAGGTGTTGACCCATGTTGGACCACTTTGCCATGCCTATATCGTCTACTGCACTAAATACTAGTGTTAAGCTTCAAGTTTAGTTAGCGTTTATGCTCTTAAATGCACATGAATAAGCAACAATGCGTTTTCATTTTTTGGGTAAAGATGGCCGATTATCTTTCTCGCTTTGAATTCGATAATAATGTATCGTTGACATTGTACATAATTCTCGCCTAATTTCGCCTAATAAGACCGTCAAACTCTGTAGACACTAGCCGATTACGCAAGATGCATTATATTGTACAAAGTGTGACAAAAGTCGGCTCTCTATTCCCTCATTCTTCTATTCCACAAAGGAAGATGAAACGGCCTGATAGAAAAGAAGTCGAAGATTGTCGACTTCACGTCGCCTTCAAGTCATAGGGATTGCACCCTCGAAGTTCATTCGTTTAATCACAATAACATTCAAGTTTTCCGGGAATGGACCTCATGGTATGATCTGGATTTATCTGATTTATTTAACCCAAACCCATGAACCTGTCTACATAACTGGTTTTAGAATAGGATTATGCCAAATTTAGAATTATATGGACATCAACAGCCGGAACATCTAGAAAATAAAATAATCAATATGCAACAAAGTGCGGAAAAAGTAGAAAGCAATTGCAGGTAAGATTTCTCTCCCGAACCGCTTAACAAACTTACTTAAATTCTATCATGGCATAATGAGAGATGTAGATTAAAATATCATGAGGAAGGAAAGAATAGTATTACAACAAATACATAAACTACCTCAACGCCAATTATCCACGAAGAGGTAGGCAGAGGTGTGCTAGTACATCCACAACTCGTAAGTCCAGTAGATATATTAGAACACCCACGATTAGCCAAGCTACTGAGGCCCATACATAGATGGCAAGCCTATGAACACTTAGGGCGCACTCTAATCCCGGACAATGTAATGCATGCTCAGAATAATGTGAAAAACATTTAATAATAGTTACCCGACCTGGGGATCGAACCCAGGACCCCACACGACTAACGGTCTTAACAGGCGACACCCGCACCGCTACACCACAGAGGCGAGACAAATACATCATTATGTTAATCTGTGGGCACAGAATAAGATACAATTCTTTGAGACGACATCAACGCACCGTATTGTCAAACTATCGCATCCATCATTCTCACACAGTCCATTAGGTAGGTAATGTAAGCTTTGAATAAAATATTTCGCAATATGGTTATGCTGGTTTACTATGACAATTCGCGTAATTTTATCTGAGCAAATATATTCAAGTATTCATGCTTATTGTGAACGTCATGAGTATAACTATAGCAGATATAACTATATTGATGTAAATTAAGGACAGAACGGAACCATAACAGATTATTTTTAATAGAGACTCGATCTATAATAATGCATACATTAATGTTATTCACAATCAAATATCTGAGAAATAAGTACGGTATTTTGCTGTACCAGATGATCAGACTACAGAA
>JAFELO010000991.1:106541-131481 GCA_017140195.1 Eumaeus atala
AATATTTTATTTGCAGACTTGAGGATTGGTATCACAATATTATAAAACGTCAACATCTTGTTATTCAGACAACACTGCTGTATATAGATGGATTTCGATCAAAGACATTCAAATGCAACGTTCATTCAATAACGAGACCTCATTAATAAGCATGAATATAAAATATGTATTAGCTTGTATATAAATACAATAAGTGTTAGATTATTTTAATATCAAAAGGTATACACTATATATTCACATTTCGTAAATTGATGTTTCATTTTTTTTTTTTGGTTTATTTACTTGGTTCAAAAATGTTTTATTATATTGCTCTGACTCAAACTGCACAGTTCAAATCAATATTTATTAAATAAAAATGGCATTAAAAAAATCAAACAAAAGAGTATAGAAAATACAAAACCTAGATAAGATGTTGGCGCCCTATATATTATGATTATGTCCTTCGCCACTATATTTAGTTGTAACTTTAGGTAGTTAATCGAACGTTTTACTCTAGTCTAGTCATTCAGTATAATAAAATTATATTCTAAAAAACCCAGCAAAGGAAATATCTGGCTGAATTTCAGGTGCAGTATATGGAATAATGTACTACCACAAAAGCAAGTAAAAATTTTTTTTAAAGAACTAAGCAGTGTTTGTCCACAAGGCCTGTTGGAGACATTGTTTCTGTTTTTATTGCTTATAAAGTATGTACTTTATAATTGGCATAGGTTAAAACAGACTCTCATTGTTTAGTTCTTTAAATTTTACTCATTACTAGCGATCCGCTCCGACATCGCCCGCGAATTACAGGAAGCTCTGTCAATAGTCGTTTTATTCAAGACGACATGAAAATCCGTTTAGTAGATTTGATCCGTTGAGTAGATCGGGGAAAATCGATAACAGACAGACAGTCTCTGTGGACTGAATCATAATAACTACTTGTTATGTTGAAAGAGTAATCTGAAGTGACGGAAGAGAAATCTTGTGTAGACCGCTCTAAGAGTCCGAGTCAAGAGGTTGGAACATCTGGCGTATTGACCTGATATGTAAATGTGTGCAAATAAAGCCATAACAACTTGGTGGTTAAAAGTAAATACACCATGAGAATCGTCCACGTGTTACTATACAATCAAATTTGTATGCACATAGATTAACTGGATTTATTCTTGTATTAATGCCATATATTATAGCAATTATATTGTCCATGCTGCATTGCAGCGAAATTGGGCCGTCACGATCAGGGAGGTACCTCTCGCTCACACAACAAGAGAAAGAAAAGAGCTTACTTATTATTATTTAAAGGATGGCAACGCGCCTGCATAACCTCGGGTCATGCGGATGTCTATGGGCGGCGGTAGTTACCTACCACCTGCTGGTTTGCACCTTATCCTATATAAAAAAGGAACGGAACGTCTTTGACACCGTATAAAAATGGATGTCTTACTACCTTATCCTTATTTAGTTAGGAGAGGCGAAAAAACGCACGTAGTAGTCATGCCGTCAGCTCAGGTTAGTTTAGAGAACCTGGTACACGTAAGATACTGGTGATTGGCCCCGGCTATGCCCGTGAATAATAGGGGTCGGACGGCTACTATAATTTTTAAGGTAACCAACCTTCTGGGCACATTAAAATCTGGGAACATTAAAGTCTTCTTCGCAAATCACTCTATCCATTGATGAAAACCGGATGAATATATCATGTGATGTGCATGCACATTATTCATCAAGATAAGCATAAAGATCCTTACAGTAAATTCCGATAAGATCAATTACTGAGTAAACATACATACTGAGACTTTTCGGGGACTTTGCTTAATAATATGTATTCATTCACTGTACTTGTGGTTATATGAATGCATGGTGTCTAAAGTCACCTGATGTTAAAGAAAAAAAAGAGAAAGATTATTTCTTTCCAAAATTCGATAACATAAGAACAACGATTCCATTGCAAGAACACAGCCACCAAAAACATAAAATTAATGAACCGAATGAAATCGACGGCGAATTTTATAACATTTGAAGCTAAAATGGGTCTCTTATGTCAATACTCAAAATGGGACCCCCATAAATAAGGTACGGCACAGCTCCTAACGCAATTTAAGTCCAAATAAAATTTTGTTATCCTTCACTACGAATAGAACGTGTATTTGAAATGGAAAAGGTTTTTTTGCTATCCTGCATGAAATCACACTAGAATACCGAAGTTAGTCTAATTGGTACGTTTGTGGGTTCCAGCCTTCGTAACGGTTATGGCTCTCGGTTTAGTATAAGGATGTTCTGGCAAGGTTGTTCCCCCCACGGATATTAAAATTTGCAATTTTTTATTCTGATGAATGTTTAGCATTCTTATCTTTTCCCGTAAAAAAATCGTTAATGTCACGTCACGTTCCATTCATCAATTACACAAGAAAAATTTATCTTGATACAGAGTATAAATATAAAGTACGTAAAAGTGCTTTTTACCTTAATCATCTATTTATCTCAATCATCATCATCATTATCAGCCCTTACCGGTCCACTGCCGGACACAGGCCTCTTTTAATGAACGCCAATACGGTAGATCTCCTAGTACTCGCATCCACACTGGACCAGCCGGACCGGCTACTGCACGGAGATCGTGTTCCCATGATCATGGTGAACGATCGACCAACACTTTGTACCTAAACGCGCGTTTTCCTAAATACTTATACAATGTTATTTATTTCAGAACAAACCAGAAGTTAAGTATTCCTGTAAAATAATTATTCATCATCAGAAGAATAAAGAATCATATAGAAAATAGAAATGTTTTCATTTTCATTGATTACATAATTTGTTAGAATATGAGTTTTGGGAGTGCTACAGTTGTCTATGAACACATAGTTACTCGTACCACAACAAAAGAGCGTGTACTTGCTATGAGAAGACGAGAGAAAGAAAATATGTGCTCGCACCTCTCTCTCTCTCTCTCTCTCGTCCCAATATATATTACTTATTTACCTTGCCATATATTACTAACGTACGTAATTCTTTCTCTCCCTCTCTCTCTCTCTCTCTCTCTCTCTCTCTCTCTTCACTAACTTATTTACTTCTATGCAATGCTCTCATCACGCATTCACCACCTCACCTCCCTAGTCAAGCGTGCATGTCACTAAAGGCAACTAAGTTTCTGAATGACTATCACAAACTCCACGGAACGTTGCGGGATCATGTAGCGCTGGTGATAAGTAGCGCTCCCCGATCGTGGCGGTTCCGTCTAAAAACAATGACGTCAATGATTAAGTTTAGTAGGAGATAGAGGCGTGCTAAATTGCAGTGGAATCGGGCCAGCAAGACCGGAGAGTTACCTCACCGAATCACATTGTGGTATTGTTTTTAAATATTTCTTTTGGGTGTGCAATAAAGATTTATTTATTATTACATCTCGCTCACATAATTCCGCAACATGGCGCGTCCTAAAGCGACAACTTCGGTGTCGCGTTTCGTGCGGTTTGTGAGTAGTCGATGGCCCCTTCGCGGGAGGAGGAAATGAGAGCAACGCACCTGTATAGTAGTTGTGCGGATGTCCATGGGCATTGTAAAATGATTCGATTACACGCTTGCCCTCCTATACTATAAAATAACTACACAAATCATTGCACTTATTTCTGACATTGCCATTGTTTAAATGTGAGGTATGAGGTATCGAGTTACGTAGGGTAAAGAAAATGGTGTATAAAGAGCCGATATCAATTTCACGACACTTATTCGGGTTCGCCTTGTACAAACAGCAGCGGATATACAAGCATTGCGTGGGAACACGCACTTGTACCTCCTGAGCTGCGGCTGTTGTTGGCTGAGCTGCGTATAAACAAATCACACCCCTCCACACATTTTAGATTCTGGGCAGTAAGTCATTTATCTCTCTATTCTATGCAGTAAGTCCTTTATCTCTCTATTCTATGCAGTAAGTCATTTATCTTTCCATTCTGGACAGTAAGACCTTTATCGTTCTATTCTGGACAGTATGTCCATTGTTTTTCTATTCTAGACTTCCGTACTGAATTTTGGCTGGTTTTCGCTTGGCGGCTATAATATATAGCCATAATATATATAGCATAAAAATCAAGGACAAAATCAATATTTTTCAATTTGGATGTAATAATTTTCAATAATTCATTTGTTCAAATAGTCTAGAAAATATTGGTTGCATTCGTAGTAGATTTTCTTTTATTAATGGGGAAAAAAATTACTTGTGGTTATGTAGCAGATAATCACGTAAAACAAAGGTAACTTCTCTTTGTATATTGTGTCATAGATTCTATTACCAAATAGTCTACATAAAAACATTTGATTGTAATCCTAAGAACATGACCTTGTGTGGTTAAATATTTTTAAGAATACACTTAGTTATAATACGAAACCTCAATCACAAATTAGTTACAATTTCAAAACATTGTTCTAGTTACGCATTAATAAATGTTTCTATAATATAATCAATGAGTAAAATCTCCATTGATTTATGATAAAATTAGAAATTCTTAATTCAAATTCTAAATAAAGTTATACCGTGAAAATGGTGTATCGGCGTCTTCTTTGGGGATGTTCGTTGTTTTATTCATGGCACTCTGAATAAAGATGTTAATGTTCAATTGAGGGCGAAGGAAATGCCGCCTTGAGACTAAAATGTCAGAGAGTCGACAATCATATGTATTAATGTTATAATATCTCGGTTGCTGAGATATAAAAGAGAGACCTTTTACTTTGATGGCATCATATTTTTCGTTACTTTTTTCTACTGTACCACTTGCGGGTGTCAATATATTTGCCATCATGTAAGTCTATATTGTTTTCTGGTCTCCTTGTTGATAACGCTGTAATATTTTTAAATATATCTAAACATGTTATTCGCTTAATCCGCACGAGCACAAATGACGCACTTGTCACCTAATTTGATCAAAGAAAGAATTTCAATATGTGACCAAACTCGTGCATTCATACATAATATTAAAAATTAAAATATATTATTTAGAAAATCTGTTATCTGTGGTATTTCTATCAAATTATGACTGGAATTAAAAAAATAGTAGGAATGTAGAGGAGGCAAGGCAGGGAGGTCCATTCTCTCTGTCTTTCCGTTAGGGAGCTGTCATGAAGATGTGTTGTTGTTGTATACAAGTGAAAAAATTGGCTAGTTCGTAAATATATTTTAGCAACGAAATTTTAGCCCGATTCGATCTTATTTCTAGTGCGATTAACCACCTTTTCGTAAACTTACCATCAGTTAATGATCTAAATATAAGGGCTCCGTGAAACGTACACGGACCTTGTGAAATTGGAAGTCATTAGAATTCACGAGCGATCGACGCTTACGAAGCGACAGAATTTCTTTTTCATCAGCACCCTTTTTATACAAACGTTTCATGACGGTACTGTTGTACCGGAGATAACACTCACCGCCTATAAAGATTTTACGATATGCCAGACCTTCAAAAGTTGTAATTACTAGATCCAATAGTAGCTAAGTGCTGCCATATAGAGAGAGATAAAGGTATTCCATGCTAGTTATATACAAGAGTTTATGCTTGTTTTGATAGGCCCTTAGAGGTCTTGGTTTACCAAGTAACATTTCATGGGATGTCATGGCCAACATCAATGAGGTTGATAATAATCGTGCGAGTCATTAAACATTAAACCAATTCCTTATCCTGACAGTAGATACAACGGTTAAACAATTGAATTTTTTATATAATATTCTCGTCCTCGTGGAATTTCGGCCATGGCGGCCATTTCTATAGAGAGTAGCAAACTGCGCAGGCATCTATTATACCTTATATTATATATTGCCCACCCGTATAATGCACTTGTGTGCATACACAAGTGCATTATACGGGTGGGCAATCCGACACGATCGGAGAGAAATCAGGCGCAGGACCGACGGCTTAGTGTGCTCTCTGAGGCACGGGGATGTAACACCGTCAACTTCCTGACTTCCGACTGTGTTTGGAAATTGAAAACTCATAATAACACTTTAGTTCGACCCAGGCCCTCGTGACGTGGAAAAAAACATTCTTCACATATTCCGTAACACGTGGTCTGGTCCTGGCTAGTAGACAAACATATAATCAGAACCTCACAGGCGCGCTTTATTTGAACAAGAAGAAGTCACGAAAACACCAAACGATTTAGTGTTCAAAAACAAGACTATATTTACCTTTACAGCGAAAGTAAAGTTGTAAATGTGGACCGTAAACGGCACATGGCGCTACGAACTCCGGCAACAATTCATCACGCAGGCCGGACGTAGGTGGGAGAGGGGGCGGGGGCTGGGACAAACCGTGGAGAAAACTTGGCCACGAGTGTACATGCGGCTAATTGTTGTAAATTACAACAGATTTTAAACAATCACGTCCGATATAGAGGGGAGGGTTTTCTACAAAATCATCTAAATAACTAACCTCCTTAAGGTAAGTTATTTTTTTATTTTGGTCTTAATGGAGATCGTTTTAATATAGGTATTAAGTACCTGATGTTGCTATTATGTTGATGCTGACGTTCCTCTATGGCATGCCTATTTCACGTAGATAATGTATATTCTGCACAGTACACGGCGGGCGCCCTAAACCTTTAAGATTTGAACTAAGCCAAAACCTGTGTGAAGGTGTAAGACTGTAGGCACAATTATACTTCAATATTTTCAAACTAGGAAGTTTACTTTTATACTATTATCGCAAACTTATCAGGATATTTATATAGTCCGTCTTGTGATGGCAGCTGTGACAGCAGATGCCTGTCCTAGATAGACATAATATCCTGCACGGCACCAAAGGCCATGAGATAGGGACACCTTGTCTGTGATGTGTTAAAATACAATTAATTATAAAAAAATCGAGGCTAATTAAGCTTCAGTTCATATAAAGTCTAAATAAGTAGGATAAATAAAAAAAAAATTAAACGTATACACAAGCGAATCTTATTCCCTCTTTCTTTTATTCCGATAGTTCGGCAAACTGTCATAACCAGAAACAAATCAAGCGCAGTCTGACGTCATAATGTACTCTGTGTGTGTGCTTTTCGGACTATTATTTAAAAAAAAAAAAAAAAAAAATACAAAAACCAATTAGAACCCCGGACTTCGTGATCTGCGACTAAACATACTTATTACTAGACTAACAAGTCAGTTAAACTAACTGCAAAAAATTCATATATGTGAAGTATCAATGAGTGTTCATATGTTGTGTTTAAGCAAAAACATAAATAATTAATGACATTCATTAGCTCACCACATACTTCATACGTTTAAATAAAATATCCGTTAGGTAATTAATATGCGACCGAAGCCACGTTAAACATGTGTTCTCTAACGCAATTTGTTTTATTGAACATTCACATTGCGGTCCATTCAGTATTCAACATTAACATTTGCAGAGTATTTCGAAAATAATTATTATTTACAGTAGAACGAGTGATACCTCATTAAGAGTGCATTTGAAAAAAAAATTAAATAAAATAAATTTATTTCTGTCTTGATTCAAAATAACAAAACCTCTAAAGTGAAAATCTAAGAATTATTTTGACGTGAAAAGTCTTCACTGACAACTTCATTAGCGGTGTTAGGCAGGGAAACATATTATGGAGCCCGCGTCAGCAAACATGCTCTACGTAGCACAACGTAACAAGGTCGCGGCAACTACGAGGTGCGTTCCACCGCGCAGCTGCTACGAGCTATGTGCTGCCACGTGTGTCATGTGAAAGATAATTTAAGATTACAAAATGAGATAGTTTTAACTTTCCACTTTTATCAGCTATTTCTATGACGGTTTTGTTTCAATAATAATTCATATCTAAATAGGAAGTTGACACCTTACCTATCTAGTCACACCTATTTAATTATGCAAAAGTAAATATAAAAAAATATTGTTTTTAACCGAAGCAAAACCCCAAAATATATGTTCTTTTTTTGCAAAATAGCAATATAAAAAATATGTCTCATTAATAATTAAAATGAATAACAAAAAATATGTGTATATTTTTATTATTCATTTTACGTTTGTACTTACGAGTTGTAATTGAAAAATTGTGTGTGTGTGTGTGTGTGTGTGTGTGTGTGTGTGTGTGTGTGTGTGTGTGTGTGTGTGTGTGTGTGTGTGTGTGTGTGTGTGTGTGTGTGTGTGTGTACTTATTTACATGCATTAGAAGTTAAATTCTTTGGCGTAACAAGACAAAACAAAAATGTTGACTATAGCTAAGTTCAGGGTGTCAGTTTCTGGTGACGGTATGGAAAAGGACATCTACACCCAAACTTCGAGGTGTTAAGGGTGCTATAAATTTCCAATGGCCACCATCAATATCTATCATCAGATCCTGGGCGTTACTCTAAATTCCTTGCAAAGAATAAAGGAGCCTTAATGTGATGGCGTTGGGATATCTTGTTACACTCTGTAACACCATCCGTTTCCATCAGCAGATCGATGTGGCACTGGCAAATAAACCCCACAAAAACAGGTGTAAAAATAAGTAAAAGGACTGAAACATAAATTAAAACTAGAGAAAGGGTTATACAAAAGTCATACAAAAATGTTATACAAATTTGTGCAACTTTTTATAATGTTTTTGTATAACTTTACGACAACAATGTTTTTGTATTAAAAATTTCTATGAACAGACTAAAGTCATAATACAAAATCGTTGCAAAAATTAGCAAAATACGATGAAAAATGGTCTTTTTTATTCTGTAAGTTAAAATTTCTTAGCCGAAAGCCTTCGAGTGCACACTTTGTATTAACAATCAAAAAGTATCTTTACTCGTGGCCCAAAGGCATTCCCTCGCTGACTTCCGGTTATAAATGACTTTCGAATGTCGCTTTGTAAAATCTTAAAGAAATTTAGCACAGCCCAATAAACTTTGTCAACTCTTACCTACATTAAGAGGTTCAAAGGGTTTTGTTTGCTTTCGTCTTAAGCTTCGGGGCTTATTAATGTCTTAACTTTAATAATTGAATCTGGTAATTATACACAATGTAATGGGACGAAGAAAAAAATTTCATGAGATTACGTCTGAAAGTCCTTTTTCGAATGTTGAGTTTAAAGGTATGTTTGTATCCTATTATATAGCAGGGTTTCTTAAAGTCCATGGGGGGTTCTTGGACAGCCTGTAGGTCCGTGTGTATATGGTGTTCGCAACTGCAGGAGTTCGTGCACGAGTCCGCAAAGGATATGTGACTTTTCATGATTAAAATGTTCGATAACAGGGGTTCATATTAATGTTTCAATTTTGAAAGTATTCCGCAACTTTTTTATAGCATAATGGGCGGGGGGACGAGCAATTGGAGCCCCTAGATGACTAACGATGCCCATGGACATGGGGTGGAAAAGGGTGGAAACGCACCGGTGTCCCCCTAAACTATAAAAAATCCATCTAACATATACTTAAGCAATATTTAGAGGATAAGTTTTAGTAATAACCGAATGCCTATTTCAATTTCATGTAGGCTGTAAAGTTTGAGGAAACGGGGATTAATCCTGGATTAAAGAAGTTCAAACTTAAGTAATATTAATGCGCATATATTAACTTGTCAAATAGTTAAGATTTATTTGAGTTTAATTTAAATTATCGTTCAGGGAGTCTTCCTGCTTTGTGTTGAAGATGTCTATTTAAACTGTACGGTATAATGTTCAACAACAACAGTAAGTATACACTAAGAGACTATTTTAAACTAAGTGCCATGCTGCATCGGAGGTAAATTGGGTAGGCATAATGGTGGAATTACATGATCTTTCATTGGAGTGGAGGAGGAAAGGAGGGCATCTCGTAGGCAATTTTTTTTATATAGATTAGGGGGTAAACGAGAAATTGGATCCTCTTTACGACTACCGATGCCCATAATTATGCCGATGGGGGGGGGTCCAAGGGGCCACTGGCTACATGAGGCTGGAAACACTGAAGATGCCACTTTACGGCGGTATGTGAGCAAGAGGTACTTCCGCGGTCGTGCCGGCCCCATTCCGTTGCATAGGAGGATGTAATGTCAAGCACTACGCATGGCACTACCTCCTTCTATGCAGCATGCTACTACTACCTCATCCTAATACGTATGCCTTTTTGGCGTTAGTAGTCATCAAATCGTTTCTACTCCTCATCTGCTCCCATTTAAAATAGATATGATATGAAAAACGCACGAGTGATACTATATGGAACTCATTCTTTTTGCTTTGGAATTTTTGTGTAATACCTTCTGAGATAATTTTATTATATTTAGTTATAATTACTTTAGAGAGTTAGAGTATAATTATTAACAAAAATAAAATAACCGCCCTTGTTAAAATTAATAATAAATTTAGTACAAAGAGTACTGATTTTTTTGGGAGTTCATTCCTTCAAAAACGGTATTTAATTCTACTTGCGTCGTTTATGTTCTGATTCATGGCCATTCTTATAGATTAACCTCAATTGCGTCATGGACCTCTTGCTGACACGAACAGTTTTAATTTAGCAATACGTCATTGACTATTTGAACTACATATGATGGTCTCTTGACCGCGCTATCCTCTACCATCCCCTTTAAAAGACCACAATGGGTACAGGCGTAAGATTGTCTATTTTGATTCAATATCCCATTGTTGTCTTCGCCGGTCTTAAAATTTGTGACCACATGACTGTGGTAGAACATGCTCAACACTAGACCACGAGGCAGACAATACGATTAAAATGATGATGATGTAAACACTACATAAAAAAGATTGAATAATACCATCCTTTACAATCCATTTTTTTTAATTCATATAAAAAAGAACACGTAGACATTTTCCATAAATTTCAAGAAATTAATCCGTATCTCGTCCGACAGAGAAAAAATCAAAGGAATCGATTTGATAAGTGGGATACATTGGAGAAATTCGATTACTCTCCGATACAATATTCTGGTGTACACTTTATTAAGCTTAATGCTAGGGTTGTCACTATACTGAAAATATTAAATCGCAGTATTAATTCCAATATTTAGATTTTTTTTTAATCTAATATCTTTAAGGTAAAAAATATGTAAAAAAATTGTAATTTCTAAACGATTACCTGTATAACTTTTAAGAAGAGACAGTGCCCTAACTATGTCGGTGATGTAACAGTACTTAAGCTCAGTACGTTAAGTTATTCTGATTGCGGATGACGAATGGATATATGAGATAATGTAAATAGTATAGTCCGACGACAGATTATGATAGGCTGATGATGACGGAAGATAATATTACATGAGGCCGTAATATAACATTTAATGTATTGTGTATGCATAGCTCAATCGTTTCTTCCAATTAATTGAATCACAAATAATTTATTCAATTAATCGAATTCCATTCGCCAGCCCTAGTGGAAGCGCACGTGAAGTTATTCATACAGCGTTATAAATCACGTAATAACAAACGTTCATGGATTTATTAATTCCTTTCCACTCGATACGGGAAATTTGCGAACATGAAACGGTGGATTAAATTTTTTTTTGGTGGATCCAATGACGTCATTTTATGTAGCTTATTGTATTAGGAGGTAACTGCTGCATCGTGGATAGTGGAGGTACCTCTTGCTCGCATAATTTTATTGTGAAGTGATGACTATGCGGATGAACTTTTTGTACAGTATAAGAGCCTGATAGTTGGGGTTGGGGAGTTAAAGGAGGGCAACGGATAAATTTTGTATGAGGTAGTGCTATGCTGCATAGGAGGAAGTAGTGTAATGATCATGCATGGTGCTACCTCCTCCTATGCAACGGAATTGGGCTGGCACGACCGGGGAGGTACCTCTCGCTCACTTGATATGGCCATAAAGTGACACCTTCGGCGTTTTGTGCGGTTTGTGAGTAGCCGGTGGCCTATAGGGGACGGCGGGGGTCTTTGAAAACGAGGGCAATGCGTCGGTATAATAGTGCTGATATTACGGGCGTCGGTAATCGTCGACATGCTTGGATTGCTCGTATGTCCCCTTAAACTACAAAAAAAGCTTTTGTTGTTAACGGGCAAATGTAATATATACTCCAACTGTCCAGAAGGCTGTAAAATAAAAAAAACTTGAGCTCATTGACGTTATGAAGGGCAAACGCAAGTCCAAGCCGAAGTCTCCCCCTGCCGCACTTGTTGCGGATTTCTGCAACATGCGGGGGTTGCATTCCAACTTAAAAGCCGTCCACCACCACCTAGAGACTAAGAAGGCGGCTTTGCTCTTCTTGACCGAAACTCAGATATCTTCTCCGATTGATACATCATACTTCTCGTACCTAAGGTATGAACTAGTACACTCGTTTGTGCCGCATGCTGGAGTGTGTGCATACATTGGGGAGGATATCTCCATCATATGGCTATGCGTAGTTTGCGACAACCACCCTCGCGTCTATGCTTGCCTTTACAGATCCCACAGTGGTAATGCCGAAAATGAATGACTCCTCCAGCATATCGAAATGGCTACGGATTCCCTTCTATAACAGATCCCAACCGCAGACAACGTGGTTCTTGGCGATTTCAACGCCCACTATGCAGAATGGCTAAACTAACGCATTACCGATCACGCGGGTAGATCTGTTCACGACTTTGCCTGAGTATATGGTTTAACACAACTGGTATTATTGCTCACGGGAATCCCGGATGTGGAAGACCATACACCTTCCTTTTTGAACCTCCTGCTGACCTCTAAACCGGAAAGCTACCAGGTTTCTGTCGATGCCCCACTGCGCTCGTTCTCTTATCCGCAGTTCGGTGCCAGTACAATGCAGATCGCGGCCACGTTTCCTTGGCTGTCGGCGTGTCTGGCACTATAGGTCAGTAGATTGGGATGGGATGCGTCTATTCTTTGCATCTTACACATGGGGACGGATTTGCTTCTCACTGGAACGCTGTTGCTGACGCTGTTGCTAATGTGGTGTAGCAAGGAATGGAGCTCTTCATTCCGCACTCATAGGTACCCATTTCAGGTAAATCGCAGCCGTGGTTCCATCGCTCCAGCAGACTGGCGCTACGCCGTATGCAAGAGTGCTACCAGTTCTGGGCTTTTGCGATAGCGTACTAGGATTAAAAAATCAGCTCAATCAAAAAAGAGTATAATCGTTGTTGATACTCATCAATTCTCTTCTGCGGCATGGGCCAACGAGTCTACTCAGACTCGTTGGCCCATGCCGCAGAAGAGAAAGCCGATCTCCTGGGCTCTCTATTTGCGTCCAACTCTACTTTGGATGACCGTGGGATTCCACCGCATATTATCCAGCGGTGTAACCACTCAATGCCGGATATTGAATTTCGGCAGATTTATGTGCGCAAAACGCTACTCTCCTTGGACATCCACCAGTGGAGGGGGCCCGATGACATCGTGCCGATTGTGCTGCGGATCTGTACCCCGGAGTTGGCACCGGTGTCGACGCGTCTTTTCCGATACTCGTACTGTGTTGGCGTCGTCCCAAGATCTTGGAAGAGGGCTTTGGTGCACTCGATCCCTAAAAAAGGTGACCACTCGGATCCATCGAACTATCGACCAATTATGATAACCCCTTTGTTCTCTAAAATTATGGAAACCATAATTTACTGCCAGCTCCTGCGTTATTTAGACAAACACCAAATAATTAGCAAAGAAAGCCGTATAGTCGATACGGCTTCCGTCAGGGACGCTCGGCTGGCGACCATTGACCTATTTAACGCACCGGTGGGCGGAGGTAGTTGGGACCACGGGGGAGGCACTGGCCGTTAGTTTGGATATAATAAAGGCTTTTGATCGGGTCTGGCATATATAGCTCTTTTCAAAGCTTCCATCTTACAGACTGCCTGGGAAACTAGGGGACTGGGCCACTAGTTTTTTGACAGATCGCAGCATCAAGGTCGTTGTCGACGGTGCATGCTCGGAACTCAAATCTGTCAATGCTGGTGTTCCAGAAGGGTGTGTTCTGCCTCCCACGCTGTTTCTTCTACACATCAATGATATGCTACAAACCAGCGGCATTCATTGTTATGCGGATGACAGTACTGGTGATGCACTATACACTGGCCGCACCAATATTTCCCGGGAAAACGTCACCAAGTATTCGAAATAAATTGCGCCTTAAGTCGAGTCTTTATTGACGAAAGTCTCGGAATGGGGCCGACAAAATTTAGTCCAATTTAACCCCAAAAAGACACGCGCGTTTACCGCTAAAACATTCCTTCTCCGTATCTCCTCACTTCGAAAAAATACCCCCCCCCCCCATGGCCTCAGATAATATCCGGATTCTTGGAGTCGATATACCGAGCATCGTTCAATTCCGCGGTCATTTGGAGGCGAAGGCTAAATTAGCCTCCAGGAAGCTGGGTGTGCTCAATAGGGCAAAGCAGTATTTCACGCCACATCATCGGCTGCAATTATACAAGGCGCAGGTCGGACCGCTTATGGAGTACTGCACTCACCTTAGGCCTGGTGCCCCCAACTAACGACTCATTCCATTTGATGGTATTCAAAGTAGAGCTACTTGAATCGTTGACGACCTGGTTGTTTCGGTGCAGCTTGATCCTTTGACATTACGAAGAGATGTTGGCTCGCTCTGCATCTTCTACCGCATCTGCAACGGGCAGTGATCCGAGGAGTTGTACAGATTAATACCAGCAGCGGAATTCCACTCTCGGACATCACGGCGGAACTTAAGTTCCTCCGTCACCACTTTGATGTCCGAAAGTCTACAACTGTACGTTTCAAGCGTATTTTCCTACCGCGCACAACTTCGATGTGGAACAAGCTGCCTCCGTCTGTATTTCCGAACCGATACGATATGAGGTTCTTCAAGAATAGTGCTTACTCCCAACTTAAAGGACGGCAACTCGCCTGCATAACCTCGAGTCATGCGGATGTCTATGGGTGGCAGTAGTCACCCACCACCTGCTCGTTTGCCCTTTATCCTATATAAAAAAAGAACGGAACGTCTTTGACACCGTATAAAAATGAATGTCTTACTACTACTATATATTGAATTAAGCTGAGCCCTTAATCAGGAAGCATGGACCGTCCGAATTTTGGATGCAGCAATGCGAGGTACGGGGCGTTACAAGAAATATACAGCCAATCCTCCTTGTGAGATCAAGGGCGTTGGGGCCAATTACAAGTATTACCTACTGAATAATGAAAGGTGCTGGCGTGGGGAAGCCGTCGTCTGCTCCAGAAGACATAAAAATGAAGTACAGGGAGTAATCCTCACTCACGTGTTGTGCCGGAGGTGGGCTGGAGGAACAGCTCGTCGTCTGGAGCTTATGCAGGAACACCGCTGGGGTTTAGTGGGTATTGTTGACGTCTTCAATTTATCTGTTTATTTTATTTTATTGGGTTCATCAACAATTGTTGCACTGTTTTGACCTAGAAATAATAACGCACATACAACAAGCACCAAGTGCACAACCAATAACAGACGAACACTGCATGCACATAAGCTAAAATGGAGACATTATGTTACAGATCGTACGTTATACAAAAAAAAAATCGAGCTTCTTAAAACAAACATTCTGTTCCTTCAGTTCCAGAGTATTTTCTGAAACCTCTTTCTCCAAGCATGGAGAATGCGTTCCCCAGCACTACAGAAAGGTGCAAGTATTGTGAAAACAGTGTGAAAGGATCTTAATACATACAAATGTTATAAGTTTACGCGTATGTCTCTCATTACAACAAAACTACTTTCACGGATATTAATTATTGCGATCTATTTCATTATTTAACTAGCCCGACGTGTCAGAAGCGTCGACATTGGCAACCCTCGGCCTAGGAAGCTATAAAGCTTCTGCAACGTCGGGCTGGTCGAGAAATTAAATAAACCTTGAATAAATCAGTAAAAATAGTTTTATTGTAACATACAAATCAATGTCGTTTCATCCAACTATTTTTATGTACCTAGTTGAAAGTAATTAAAAGAAGACTTGACCTTTTTAGGAGAGGTCGACATTTCATATTGATGAAATATTTCAAATTTGTTTCAAGCACGTTTGGATGTAGGATAACTGTTTGTTTTGTGAAGCATCGCTGTACAAGAGTCTCGTTTGCTTGGCTTCAGTGGACTCTCGACTTATATTAATGACTGCGCTCCGGTTCACACAAGAGAAACTCGACAGTACCGAATGCCTTTATATCTGGTCTATTGTTTTTCTTCATTTATCAACTTGATAACATTTTCAATATTTCCAACAACAGCGTTTTAATATGAGAGTGTACATATGGAAATACTACTTAAATGAAAATTCAAATTATCTTTTCTTCTATACTACTGTACTACTTAACTACTGAAGATTTAATGCCATGCAATCCTACATCCTCTTATGCAATCGAATTGGGCCAGCACGACCGGGGCGGTACCGCTCGCTCACTTGATACCGCTGTAAAGTGACACCTACGGTTTTGGGTTTTGTGCTGTCTATGAGTAGCGGATGGCCCGTTTGGGGGGAGGTGAAATCGAGGGCAACGCATCTGCATAATTATACTGATGTTCATGGACGTCGGAAGCTGTTGAAAGGCTTTTTCCTTCCGATGGCTTTTTTGTCCCCCTTCACTATAACAAAGAAGCTAGTATTGTAAAGGGGAAACATTTGATTGTTTATTGGCATTGAATAGACTCCGAGAATAGACTGATTTAAAAGAATATTTTCCCCATAGAATTTATTTTTTTCCCATTATAAACATAAGCTGTCCAAGATTTTCTATAACGTTCTGATCATTATAAAGATACGAAAATTGGCGTGTCGTGTTTCATGCATGAAACTAGCTGCAGCTTGTGAGTTTGCAGTGGCCCATAGGAAGGATGGAGTGTAGAAGGGCAACTAGTATGCATAACGTCTATGTGAATTGCGTAGCGGACTATTTGTTTAGTCTGTATAGTTTATACATACTATAAAGTATTTTTTATTTATTGACTTATTTAACAATTTATGTATCCAAAACCTTTTTTTTTAACGCGAGAACATTATTTGGCTGGTACAGTTTCTTCCATATAGGAATCTCTTCCAGCACACCTAACATTAGATAAATTAAAAACTGCACGTAGTGCCATGTTACATTGCAACCAAAATGGCCTGACACACAGTTATTCTGTCAGCGTTTCGTCCGGTCCGTGAGCAGCCGGCGGCCTATAGGAGGAAATGATAGCAACGGCGTCGGTAATCAATGCTCTTATTACTTGTTACCCCATACAATATTACATAATTAGTAATAACTACCCACATCACTGTTTGAAATCAGGATAGAACCCGACCCTCTACCTAAAGCTAATTTCCAAACTATTACGTAACTTTGTACAAGGGAATTAAGCAATCAGAGTAAAGAGTATAGTATATTTAATTCAACGATACTCACCGCAGTGAAGTTAGCTCGTCATTAGCAATGCGTTACAACTCGCTAACTTCATTATTTACCCTAATAGCAATGTCGTGTTTCCGAGCGCGCTTAAAGGTATAGTATTGACAACGCGTTAGTATACGGATAATGTTAGCTTCGAGAACTTTCTGGGCGCTTGCATAGTGAAAGCGGCTGTTGTTAAAAGTTTACCTTTTCTTAACATATTCTGCGAAATTATGGCTGGCATTTGGAAATATATGAGGAGAAAGGTTGATTAAATGTATATTATCTATGCTAAAAATACAAAGCTGAAGAGTTTGTTTTTTGAACGCGTTAATCTCAGAAACCACTGGCCTGAATTTTAAAAGTCTGCTTTTGTTGAATAGTCCATTTAATGAGGAAGGCTAGGCTATATAACGTGACACTACGACAAATAGGGGCGGAGTTAAGACAGTGAAATCGCGAGGCGGCGCTAGTAATGTGTAGTAGGAAGATGTAGTGCCATTCTGCATTGCAGCGAAATTGGATCTGCACAAACGGGGAGGTACACCTCGCTCACACGATACCGCCGTAAAGTGACACCCACGGTGTCGCGTTTCTTGCGGTTCGTGAGTAGCCGGTGGCCCATAGGAGGGGAAGGTGGAAAGGAGGACAACTCATCGGCATAGTAATTATGCTGATGTTCATGGGCGTCGTTAGTCGTAGAAAGAGAGAAAAAAAGTTCGCAGAAAGCGATTACTCTTATGTCCTCTTATAAAAAAGAATACTAGGTATAGTAGCTCAAATAGTTTTGTCTCAGAGTTTGTATAGTTTTTTAATGGTAGACGTATATGTTTGTCGCAAATTTGAACAAATTTCTACCAAATGTAAATTCAGCAAAGGTAACGCCTATTTGCTTTCATAGGCATATCTTCTTACGCCCCGTTACCACGAGAGTTTTTTTAATGCTTAAAATTCATACGAAAATGTACGAATGTCCATATAATGTTCCATTTTAAGTTATTTCAACAAGCGTTAAAAGGAGTTCTCGCGAACTTGACCTCGATCGATGGAATGTATAGGCAGGGTTTTGTTTGTCCTAAATATTACACAAATTTTTGAATTAATTAAAAAATATATATACTTTAGAGGTATTTTCAGTAGTACCGACTACTGAAAATACTACTTTAAAACTCTACTATTATAATTTTTTGCGTCATGTCATACAGATCAGAAAATAAACGTACAGAAATAAAAATAAATATTTTGGGTTGTATGGGCCCTGTGAAAACATCATATTTTTCTATATTGTGCAGTGTATGAATAGATATATTACAAGAATGATGGTCCATGGGAGGGGTGGAGAGCAACGCACCTGCATTAAGGTACATATTGCGGATATCATTGAACGTCGGTAGACGTCAAAATGCTCAGATTATTAGTTTGCCCCTATACTATATAAAAATACACTGATTTAATAATAAAGAAAACATCCTTTCTTCTTGCGCAGTCGGGTTAAAACAACAAAATTTAATTTAAATCCCGCTTGCAATGTTTTACGAATTTCCTTAAATCAGTCACGGAAAATATCTTTTATAATAACAAAAATATAAGTACCCCTTCAAAATTATGTAAATTCCTGTTTTAACGATACAAAATTTATGGCCTTTGTTTCTGCCGCTTTTACCTACCAAATGGTATTCATAAAAATCTTCCGCGAGGAAATTATCGGTCTTAAATATAACAACCTCTCGAATTTAATTTACAGTTCATGTATAACAGATTTCCATTAAAAATAAATGGATGGATTTTAGCTTGTGCCATTTAATATTCTATGGAAAATTTAATTTGAAGATTATATTTATCTAAATATTTATCTTGTTAATAAAAGAATCTGTTGCATAAAAGTATATATTTCTCTAATGGAAACATGTGAAACGGTACTTAATAATTTGTTGACTAGTATGTTCCTTACAGGGTCCTTAATAGAACCAGGCCTAATTGTGTTGTATCATTGTCAACAGCATAGCATAAGCTGCGCATTGATTAAGGGGTGCCATACATCGATAAGAGTGATATCTCCAAGTGAGGTCTAACCTGGTTCTAATGCTGCAGTTGGGATGTCATGAAATATTACTTCCCCTTATTTAGCACATCGAGTATCTGATTGGTTAATGTAGCCCTATTTTAAATTTTTATTTGAACGTATTTTCATATGTCAATGCCGTGTAATCAGACGCTGGCTGTAGCTCTTAGGTGTGTCAAATTGGGTAAATGTAGAGGGACACTCCACAGGTAACAAGACCATCCCCACCATGGTTCATGCCTTGTCGTGGCGTATAGTTGTATGCTTTTCGTATCCCTCTTATCAGAAGAGGGGACCAAAGAGCAGGAGGAGGAGGTGTTCTTTGTACCTCTCTTATAAGAAGAGGGGACAAAAGATAAAAAAAAAACAATGAGGCGGCGCTATTGTGCACGGGGCAGGGGGCGAGCATTGGAACCTCGTCCCATTGCACTGTCCCTAAGTTGGTGGGGTTGTCCTGTAGTGCAGACAACCCCATCTGTGGAGGTGACGTCAGTCCCTTAGGGGGTTGACTAGCAGTCGAGGTGCCCTGATGGTTTGTTGTTCCGGGGCAACTCACCTAGGCGGCACTGGTGGCACTCGCGGTGGTTTTTGTGGGTATTCGGAACTATAATGTGCCGCGAGCCCCATTCACCACTGGACCTCGCCCAGGGCCAGTGAAGGCGCGTAAATGCGTTTCCCCGCGACAGAAAAAAAGGTACCAGGTAGCAAAAAAGAAAGTAAAAAATAAATAAAGACATATAGCATTAATGTTAACGACGCACTTACGGAGACTAAGGCAGGGCAACATTTTCTCATTAGATTTTTTAAGGAAATACGCAGAGCTCCATAATATGCACCTAGCGAGCTTTGAGGATAAAATATGTGCAATTATGTAAGGAAAAAGTGAATTGCTCAGATGAAACATGAAATAACTTTTTACAACTGTTAATTTTACTGTATGCTTTCAGCTCACGGAGTGTTTCTATTCAAACTTGTTACTACTACACTAGTGTAACATATGATAAAGATGATGACATTTTTGTGTTACTTGGTAGCTCAAAAACATCCATAGCTGTTGAGACAGGGGCCAGTATTTTTTTAATCAATGAAAAAAATCCCAATTCTCTTGATGTACCAGTTTCCATTTGAAATTTTATTCAATTCTATAATAACAATTTCTTTTACTAGTTTCCTCTTGGTGGTTAGACAGGGGGAGTGGCATTCATTTTAACACTTCAGAAGCGAATATCTCACAAGTATTAGCATATTCAAAAAAATTTATGGAAGCCTCTATCGAAAAAAAAGACAAGTTAAACGTATTGAGTGGCACCCGTTATCATTTTAGTTTTCAAAATATCATACCACGTCATTTTGTAGCGGTCCACACAATCACCAAGTAGAACATCTGTGACATACGGACGGAGAGGTTGACATGACGAAATTATAAGGGTTCCTGTTTTGTCATATGGTTAAGGAACCCTAGAAATGGACAAATGTAAATACCTTTCCATAATTTAAATCTCCGACAAGGTTTCATAGAGATAACATAGAGAAAGAAGGGATCCCAACCAAAAAAGACCGTCTATGACAAAAAAGAAAGGAAATGTTGCTCACTCTGTCTCACTTCTTTCGTACATTTCTTTCTGCGTAATGCACATCCGAGACTAGATAGAAAAAGATCTAATAAAGAATAATGCATTATCAACTTCTTTCTCCATTAACCGAGACATCCACTCGCCATTTATTTTTTTGTTTCTTCAATCATTTAGGTACACGAAAACAAAACATATTTGTTTAATCGGATATCAAATTAAGGAGGGTTTTTATTTTGAGATTGATTTAAATAGTAATACCTGTTACGACTACCGACGCTCATAAACATTCACATAATTACTATGCCGATAGGTTGCCTTTCTTTCCTCCTCCCTCGCACAAATCGCGACACCAAACATGTTACTTTACGTAGGTATAATGTGAGCGAGCGACACCTCCCCGATCGTGCAGGCCCAATTGCGCAGCATTGCACCACCTCTTCCTAAACGTAATATAAGTATGACGTCCCTCCTCTGTCCATATTATATCTATTCGAAAATCTGCCAAAGACAGAAATTAAGCGTATTACGTGTGGCCGGTGCAATCAATTCCGGGCAAGTTCGCCCCAGCCGTGTCATATTGCCTATTCCCACAGAATAAAGCGCTCGCTGTAGCCCTTTTAGGTGGCCGGCAATATAAATTTTAATACAAATCGACCTTGCTATATGGAACGTCGCGTGCAGGTGTGCATGCTCGTTTAAACTTCGAACGCCGTGAATGGACTTATATGTGATGTTGAACAATGGAATCTATTTTGTTTATGGTAATTAATGGTGTAATTAGAAATATTTTGGCATGTTATGTTGTTTGATTTTTGTATTAGTGAGCTTCGTTAATGAAAGTGAAGTGATTGAAGTGGCAATGTACTGGTCACACACTCGGAAGACCGGATGGTGGATGGGATACTAAGGTTCTGGAGTGGAGGCCGTATTTAAGAAAACGAAGTGTTGGTCGATCGTTCGCCAGGTGGGAAGTGTAGTAGCTGGTCCGGGATGGATGCGTACTCGCATGAGATCGTCCGTCTTGGCGTTCATTGAAAAAGTCATGCGCGTGAGGTTGACTTTGCAAAAAGAACATGTTTATGTTTGTACACAATAATAGACTAATTAGAATGACAGTTCAGTATGAAATCGTGTAACTTGTATTCTTGTAAATTATTTTTTTTTTCGCGACAGACAGTTTTGATGTGGGTGAAACCGCGGAGCACAGCTACTTTTTCATATGAATCTGTTTAATTTACTACAATTCGTTATCTATACTAATGTAATAAAGCTGAAAAGTTTTTGTATGCTTGTCGCGCTAATGTCTGAAATATAAATCGGATAACAAAAACAAATATTTGTGTATAGCTATAAACGTAAATATCATTCTTGTCCAAAAGTTTTCGGTATTTATGGCAATCGTTAAAAAGCTTTTACTTATAGGTTACTTAAAGGTATCAAACGCCCCCCTTTGCGACTATTTGGGCCCGAGAGGTCTCGCTACAGAAGTCTTGAGGGACAGGAATAGTTGATATCGCTGTTCGAATAATCCCAATTGATGAGTATAGATACATAAATATTTAGTTCTGGCTGTAGCCCATAGTCTCAGTAGATTCTGCCCCAAAGGAACTATTATTTTTTGTCTTTTACAACCTGGCCTGTGTTCATCCTCATTTATTTATTTATTTCAAGTATCTCTGTATGAAACTTCATTACAATTGGTTCAATGGTTTGGCCGTAATGGCTTCGCATATAGACAGTAAGGCCGAGCTACTTATACTTATATGTTTATACTAGTATGGATATGTAGGTCGTAACTTTTCGAAGTAATATAGACGGATAAAAGCTCAAATGCCACTAAAGCACAGTAAAAGTGTCGATTAAGTTTAATTTTATTAGGTCCTACTATGTAAAGTCCTACCTACGTAATGTCTATGACGAAAGTATCTTTTTATTATTTTAATTCGTTCCATATCTGTACTAAATTTCATACAAATCAACTCAACAGTTTTTTTTGAAGGAAATAATTTAAACACATAAAACTGTAGCATTTATAATATGCTAGTGATCCGCCCCGGCTTCGCCAGTGAATGACAAGATTTTATTCTTACTGTAGCAAGTTATACATTAAAAGCTTACATGGGAATCGGTCTATCCATAGACGAAAAACGCATGAAAATATGTTTCATAAAAATCGATCACACACAGATAGAGAGGTCCTTGTTTATAAAATTTGAATGGGACACACTATTGTTTTGTTAACATACGTGTGCGATTCTAATAAGTACATAACATTTGCCATGCGTATTCAAAATACACTGGACCATGAAATCATCCAATTAACAAGTCGAGAGATCATGTATGCGAAAAGTTCAAAATATCTCAACATCATGTCAATTAGTAGTTATCAAGCGAATTAATGCCCTCTAATTATAGGCATAAAACATAGAATCACATTGAAATAGATGATATTTAAATTCGGTTTGCACCACAAGTCATATTTACACGCTAAACGCTGTTGGGCAGGGGTTCCCAAGCTGTGCACCTGGGCGCCCTGGAGCTCAGCGAGGATTGTTACGGGCGACGCCAGGTTTAACCTGAAATCAAAAAACAAACGCAAGGTCAATAATTGAAAATGTGACGGTTTTCGAGCCCGCGCTTCGTATTAATTATTATCAATTGAATCGTTACACCTTATGTGATCAAAATTAATTTTCGATTTCGTTCCTTGTATATATACAGCTATACCTAACAGACAATAATTTTAATTGATAGTATTTGCCGTAGGCACGACCACCACCACACCATGGTTCAGCCTTGTCGTGGCGGTGGGGCTCAGTAGCCTGGGGTTATCCGAGACTCCTTGGGCGAAGCCAATTGAACCGAGGAGGCGAGTGCTCTTTAACCCCTCTTACAGGAAGAGGGGACAAAAGAACAAAAGCAATATTAAGTACAATATTAAGTACAATAGTGATGGCGCGTATATGCGTTTCCCTAACAATAAAAAGGGCAAAGCAAAGGTATTTATTTTCTTTTTTATAGCATATGGGGGCAAACGAGAACGCCCATGGATATTCACATGAATGTTAAGCATATGCGTTTCCCTCCTATTAACCCCCTCATGGGCCACCGGATACTCACAGACCGCACGAAACGCGTCAGTGACACTGTCCCTTTACGCCGGTATCAATGAGCGAGAGGTAGTTCCGCGGTCGTGCCGGCCCAATTCAGTTGCATAGGAGGAGGTAGTGTCATGCAACGTGCATTGCACAACCTCCTCCTATTCAGCATAGCACAACGTCCTCCTAAAAAGGTGTTATATTTCTAGTAATAACGCCGAGTGCTAACATTAAACTAGTAAATGTACAATATTTATTTTTTATTGAATGACGTGAATGCAAGTTATTAGGACCTCCATGCATAAAAATATTTTAAAGAGTTACAGAATAGTATTGTAATCATGTGTGTGCTGCCATTTTGCTAAATTAAAAAAAAAAAATTCAAAAGTTCGTCACGAACGGAAAATATTTGACCACCCCTGTAAAGGAAGGATTTCGGGATCAACAACCGTTCACGGGGCAATGAGTGGATTCCATCCATATTTATTTATCGCTTTCGAATATGTATTGAGATTGCAATTACTTGTGGAGCTGCAATTTTGTAAATTGCAGAATTTACTTTTGCCGATGGCAAGAGTGTAAATTGCGCGTAACTATATTCATTACGCCACGTCTTCACTTTGATGGCATTTCTCTTTTACCTCTCTGTAAATGTGTTACAGTCATTATGTCAGCTTTTATTTTCCGCGGAGGAATCACAAAGTTTTATGTGAGAAAAGTTAGAATTTAGTTCATTACACTCTTTAAATGTATATAAGAGTTGGCGCGGTTATCAAATTGACAACATCTGGTAACAGACATCACAGGTGACACAGAAAAGGGATAAGGCTAAGACAAAGAAAGAGAAACATTTTAAATAAAATATATGTCTTGAGGAAGGTTAACTTCAGCTCGACGTTTATTTATATACTATATATATATATATATATATAATACGAGTATATATTTTGTTTTG
>JAFELO010000991.1:134534-162925 GCA_017140195.1 Eumaeus atala
ACGTACCTTCACGCTTATTATCTCCGAAGAGATAGGCAGAGGTGTGATAGTATATCGACAAATATTATTATTAGGTGAGTGTAAAAATATGAATTGTGTATCCCATCCCTTTCAGAAGTGCATTTGCCCTTTCAAAAAATATCTATACGCGTACATATCACACAAATGATCCGCATGCAAACGTCACTTTAATGATCGCTACGAACCACATGATGGTCACAAACAGAGAGAATAAAGTAGCTAGCCACCTTTTAGCCTAGCTCTACATTTCCTTATGTGTAGTAGTGTAAACTACACTTCTTTAAAGCCACTGTGGGTAGTTTGATAATAAAACTTGTTTACAATCTTTTACCCCATTCATAGCCTTCAGTGAGCCCCCGGGGTGGTTTATTCGCCGTACGTGAGTTTCAGTACAATTTCGACTGTTTAGATTTTACTCATGAACATTTATAAGTGGTTTGTGGCCTCTTGGTCGAATGTAGATGCGAACATTTATAACACCAAACCGGATAATACGTTAAAACGTAATATTCGGTTTGGTGTTTTTTTTTTCTCTTCGGATCTGAACTAATGCTGTTGATGCGAAAGGAAGCGCAATACAGATTCACCAGATCGCTATGAGTGCTTTTTTGGCGACGGGCACAGTTTTGGGATCGAAAAAGGGGTCCCGACCCCCACTCTCCCGCATATAGGAGTCGCATCGCAAAGTAAGAATGTTTTATTTTATTATTATCATGGCCAGAGAGACCGCGGGGTCCCGCATCCCCCGACTGACGTCGAGGGCAGCTCGCGCACGGTAGGGGAAATGGCCTCAGCGCTGTCGTGAATGGGTCATGGAGAGGATCATGACTGAGGGGACGGGATAGGTATTGCTCATGACTTTTCCTATAATATATGATTAATTTCCAATTGGATACAGCTTTGTTTGTATTTGTACTGAATACACATTTGGTAGGGTCCAAATCCATCAAAAATAAATAAATCATTGATTAATACTTGGTAACATAAGATCAACTTACCTTCAAAATCTTCGAATCTGTCAATGATTGATTTTTTTTTGGTAAAAGTTAGAGCCATGCATATTGCATGACAATACATCCTTCTTTGCAACGGAATTTTGCCGGCACGACCGGGGAGATACCTCCCGCTCATTAGTACCGCCGTAAGGTACACCTACGATGTCGCGATTCATGCGGTTTGTGAGTAGCCGGTGGCCCATAGAGGGGGGAGGTGAAAAGAAGGGTAACGCATCGGCATAATTATGCTCATGTTCATGGGCATCGGTCGTTGAAAGGCTCCGATTTTTCATTTCTTTAATTATATATATATATAATTAAAGTTATATAAAGAAAACCAGATTTTCATTTGCTTTCCACTATAGTCAGTATGTTGTAATTATAACATCCAATTTTCTATCTGATTACTGAACATTCATAAACATCTACATAATTACTAAATCGATATTTTCTCCTTTCATTCTCTCCTCCAATGGACCACCAAACTCACCGCACGAAACGAGACACAGAAATTTATAGGTGGAATCATGTACGCAAGAGGTACGTCCTTCCCTACAACGGTCATGACAGCTCATTTCGACTGCAATGCAACATGGAACTGAAACCTAAGCACTACCTCTTGCTGGGTGTGTAGTAAGCTAGAACCTCTTACTAAATATTTGCTTAGAATGTACTCTTATGTGTCAGATACGAGAACACTGTGCAGAGTGTACAGAGCCATCCAGTTAATAACAGTTGCAGTAACAAAGTGTGCTATACCTTCCAATACTCGTCCAGCGAAACCAATTTTGTTTGCCGAACTTTAAAAAACATTCTTTGCACGAAAGATACCATCATTTTGTTTGAATCCCTTGCTCAATAAACAAACTGTACAAAGGAGATCCAGAGGGAATCGTATTTCTCCGTTTGAGGAAAATGTTCGGCGAAAATGCTACACCTTTCCTGTATAAAGTGTAGTCATGAGTATATCCATGATTTGAGTGTCCGTGAGGTTTGGTCTGGGTTATTAAAGTACCGGGGTACTATAATAAAAATGGTCATCTCCACTTTGTAAATGTTCGTTTATATTACCGTAGAAATTACAAGGACGTTCATTGCTAAACCGCTATTAGATGGGATTGAATTAATATTCATAAACGTTTTCAAGTAGAATAAAATTAAGAATATTAAGAATATTAAGAATAAGTATATATTTCTAGTGATAAATAAGTGTAAGTGCATGAGATCTCTGCAAAGGCCTAATGAATGAATGACACGAATATCCAAATGCACAACATTATTGTACCTGTGTACGAACATTATTAGCAACAGCAGTCTTTGATAATTTCTAATTAATTATTTATCGACCACTGCAACCTCCAATATTACTAACTTGAATTGCTCATAGCATTGCTAGTTAATTTCAAATTTAAAAATACTGTTAAAAAATCAAATTTAAAAATAATAAACACTGTTTGTAAAATGGATAATTCACCTAACTAAATTTGTCTCGGTTCAATGGTACTAACACTAATTTATACGTTATGATTGTAACAGAAGCATGTTCCGAAATAAATCGATACTTATTTATTAGTAAAAAAAAAATAGATTCTAAAAAAATCCAATTTTAAATTTAAATTCCAAATACTTTGCCAACGAGGAACATAAACAATGGCAACAAATCTGAGACAGAAGGTGTGACAACGACATTCTGACGATCACGTTAATGATGGTATATTCATATATAAGTGCTTATCGTAATAAAAGGAATAAGATTCTTATAATCGGTAAATAATCGGGAATTCGAAAAGCAAGAACTTACCACATAAAAGGTTAGAAAGATGATGGGATTTAGTAGATCAGACCTTATACTTAATCTGATCCACCAAAAGGCCTGTGCAACTTCATCTATATGGCTTATAATCCAGACAACGCTTGTTGCCACATAACATTTGTAAGTTGTAATCGTTGTTTTTCTTTGTACAGTAATTTGCAATGGGCTTCTAACCGTGACTTCCCTTTGCTGGAAATATACCTCTAGGGGAGACCTTCTGTCTGGATGTCTTCTGGCCTATGACGATTGAGGACGAAAGGTGGGCAACGCATCAGCACAGCAATTATGCTGATGTGGTTATGCGCGTCGGTAGTCGTAAAAAGGCTCCGATAACACGTTTGTTCCCCTTAAATTATATAAAAAGGAAAACAAATTGTAACACCTTTTACTATTTCCTGTCAGCGTGGTTGAGCTCGTCTTTAATATACCGGACACGTTTCTCGCATGTTCTTTGTCGTTATTTTGATCGAACCCCGCTACAAGTATAATGCAACCTGTCCATTAAGGCATTTTGCTGATATGATCTATTATATAATTGGACTGGATCACGAAACTCGCTTCAAGGAACCTTTTTGTAAAATGAAACTGCGTCCATCATCATCAATGTACCAAGCGAACCTGAAGCTTATTAATTTTAGAAAATAATTTTGGGTTTCACGGCTTAAGAGGTTTCTAGAAAACTTATGGACATGTTTATTAAGACATTTTAGTAATAGGTTGTGACATACTGCATTGCATCTGAATTAGATCGGTACAACCGGGAAGGTACCTCTCACTCACATCACATCGCCTTAAAGCTATGCTATCGCGTTTCGTACAGTTTGTTAGTAGCCGGTGTCCCTTTGGAAGGGATGATGATAGGAGGGTAAATAAACTACAGGACAAAAATTATGAGGATGTTTGTGGGCGTCGGTAGTCGCCAGAGGGAACCGATTGTTTGTTTGCTCTCTTAAACAAAAATCTTAGTTTTACAAGAAGTCATCCAAATTTTTAAATCTCTTCTCATATAAAAGTGATAATAAAATCACATGCATAAAAGAAAAGCATAAAGTGGGAACAGCTTCTTTAGAAATGTAGTGAAGTCAAAACTCCAAGATCACTGGTCGTTTGTGACTGATTTGGAAAATATGACGAGTAAAATAGTGTGAAACAGCAATTGGCCAATCCAGCGTAACTCTTTACCGCCTACTACAAAAGAAATTTGCTTCCTTCTTTTGTAATCATTTAATATTAAATGTTTACAGTATTGTTTGCTTCACTAATGGACATATATCTCATTTCACGAACGTAAATTCTCTCTCTCACTCTCTCTCCTTCTCCTGCTATTCTATTTATCCCGAACCGGCTACAGGATCGATATCTTCCCTCTGAGTGGCCGATAGATGACTTACACTTCTTCTTCTGGAACCTAATATTCGTTCAAGTACCCAGCAGTAGATCCATAAAAATTGATGATGAATGATAAAAAGTTCTGATGATAGCACCAAAATAAAAAAGCTGGCTCTTCCGATTCACCCGCCGAATGTGATTGCAATGTAAATGTATATGAAAATAATTGAACGATTTCATTATGCAAAATAAATTCTGATTTAATCTTTCCTATTATCGCTTCATTGGCTCGCGCGAGTCAAATGTGAATCGAACTTATAATTTGTTCAACGTTTAATCATTGTGATTGATGTAAAGTGTCTCATATACGGTACGATTTATCTTTCGATCGTGTCGACCATCACACGATTAATCTTCTGTATTGATGCATAGGGCCTTATATTTTAAGGTCGTTTTTTTTTTTCACAGGAAAAAAGAAACGGTGCTGTCACCGTTCGTTTTTTCCTATGTTCAGATGTGAAAAACACCACTAGTGCTATTTGTGCCACCTCTAGTTGGAACTGTTTATCATGAGCCCTCATAACCTTGATAGCCTGTCAGGTCCATAAGAAACCGACGCCACCTCCGCAAAGAGTTATTCCGCACCACTGAAAACCCCCAAGAATTTTGGAAAAGTGCAATGGAGTGAGGTTTGCGCCTATCAATAACTGTTTACTACGTTCGTTTTTACAAAACCTAATATACAGCTAATATACGGCTAATAAACAGCTAATATACAGCTTGTTGATTGCTTGAGAATGCAGTAGATGAGTGCATATGATGATAACGATGACGTGATGATAAGGTCGCCTTGAAGTAAGGAAAGTGTTCAAAAATTAAAAAAAAGCTTAGTACATGTAACTATATATACATAGGAGGAGAGGAGGAACGGAGGGTAACGCATCGGCATAGTAGTTACGAAGATATTCATGGAAGTCGGTGGTCATTAAAATTTCCGATTTATCGTTTTCCCCACATAAGAAAACATAAAAAAATTGTATGCATCATTGCGTAACGATTTCTTTTTTGGTTGGTTTCACAGGGAAATGCATTTACGCTCTGCTACCGGTCTTGGGTGAGATCCGATGAGTGTGTGGGCCTCACGGGTGAACTGAATACCCACTACAACCCCGCGAGTGCCGTCGGGCGCCTAAACTGATGTGCCCCGGATCTGTTAGCAACAGTGCACCTCGGCGACTGGCCAGTCCCTCGTAGGGACCCGGCTCCTCCAGAATAGACGGACCGATCCAACAACCTAGATCAGCCTCCTTCGATGTTGAGGACGCGTAATGGTCAAGTACCCACCCTGACCCCTGGCCCCACCTAAAGAGTTGGCATAAGCTGCACATAGCGCCTTCGCCGCACTCCCATGCGTCGTCCGCGAGAAAGGCCATCCTCCATCTCCTCCTAGCCCGTCCAGCGTCCTCCTTCTGAGACATGACCGTCTTGAAGAAGGAGACCATCGCCTCCAAGGCATGTAAACGTAACGCTGAGTTTAAAAAGTATAACACGATTTTAATCCTAATATTTATTGCATACCGCACATCCTATATCGTTTCTTAAGGATTAAAATCTAAAAGAAAAATGTAACCATGGTGATTTAAATACTTAATCTTTTAAATTCGCATAAAGAATTGGCCACGTCCGGTATAACATGCCCGAGAACGGATGTCGAGCCCAGAAAGGTTATTCATGTTTTGAGAACACCTAGTCTTAGGCGACATATGGTACGGTTTTGTCGATATAGCAGCCTCAAATATACCAGGACATCAGCAACATTACTAGTAAAAAAGAAAAAAAATAAAAAGAAGCTTAGGGAATATCGCATAAAATAATAGTCGCATGCAAAAATCTGTTTTCTTATTATTATGGTTAAGTATAATCATTGATCGTTAAACAGTAATAATAATTATATTAAATGCAGCAAAAATCAGTTTTAGTGTCATTTAATTTTAAACTATTATTTTAAAGTTATTGCTATAATTATTAATGTATAATAACATCGTTCGCCACTTCGTAAGGAACCGAGAATTCTGAGGGCGACAAGCGATACTATGTATCAATGCAGTGATGTTTAAAATATAAAGGCTCCTTGCAGCACTGTCCTAAAACCTTCTAGGAAAAATGCATCCCACAATCGATCTTCAAGAATGGGCTCCATTTTTAATTCTGCAAATTGAAATATAGAAAAGAACTACGTGTTACGCCAGTATTATATGGGAGTCACGCTGGCTGATCGGGTGTTGTCCACGGTATATAGAGTCTTCGGCAATGGGTGTGTCTGCTTGGAAAAAAGTACCGAATCGTGTGTATTTTAATGTGGGAACACTGTGTATCATGTACTTGTAGGTGCTTGTTATGATTGTAATTACGTTATGTTCTGTGTAAGCATTTGTCTGTTTCCTATCTATTGTGTAAAACAAATGTAAATTGCCCTCCTATCAATGGGCCACCGGCTACTCACAAGCCGCACGAAATGCGACAGCGACGCTATCAAGTGAGCGAGAGGTACTTCCTCAGTCGTGCCGGCCCAATTCCGTTGCATACGAGGATGTAGTACAATGCACTATGCACCTCCTCCTATGCAACATGGCACTACTTCTACCTGAATTCGTGACTTATGGCACTCGGTCCCCTCTCCCGACCCTGTAGTATCTGGCGTGAGTATGTGTTGTTGTTGTTGTTTACTTATGGTAACCCGAAACAATAATTTGTTTTTTTTTACTCAACAAAATACAAAATCACAAAAATACCAATTTTAAAATCCACAGTATAAAAATGATGAATGATCGAAAGCTACTGTTAACTTAGTACAAGTACGTCGGAAATGCTGCAAGGAATCGAATTGACTTCGGGACAATTCAATTAAGTTGTATGTTAAGTGGAAGTTTTCAAACAGGCGTACGAAGATCTAGGCAAGTTTCCAGACCAAGTTTATCAAAGAGATTGTAGCAAGAACAAGTTAGCCTTCGTCAAGCGACGGTATCTACTTAGGTGCGGCGCTGTTTTCTCGGCAACGCGATTTAATGCTTTAAGTAAGAATTCTTTTATGGCAAAATTGTTTAGAGCTGGGTAGAAATACTGTGGCTGTCGTACATTTTAAAAGCAAATCAGTTTCACTGCAGTATTTAAAATGATGGTTTATAAGTAAAGAAAGTATTATTTAAATATCCGATTAGGTAATTGGTACACAACACTTTAATACATAGAAAGTCACAAGCAAAGGCTAATGTTTCGAAGAGTCAGTCAGGTTTGCCTATTATATGTATAAACAGGAAGCTACAAACATACATACATGTATAAAATATACACACCAACCCACACAGTAATGTCGTCCTAGCCGAAATTCGGCTACAGCGGCAATCTCTATTGAGAGAGCCATCTGCGCGGGACTTATTATAGTGCACAAGTGTTTGCGCAGACACAAGTACACTCTCTAGTCTTTCATTCTCCTATTCTGATGGGACGGCAATCTGACACGCCCGGAGAATCACGAAAATCAGGCGCAGGACCAACGGCTTAACGTGTTCTCAGAGGCACGGGGGTGTAACACCGCCAATTTCCAAACTCCGGACAGTTATTAGAATTTTTATAATCCTAATAGCACTTTTTGTATGGTTCGACCCGCGATTCGAAACCGGGCGCTCACGTCTGCGGCTGAACATGCTTGCCACTAGATCAAGAGGCAGTGTACGTATGTACGCACATACATACGTTCCGAAACATTAGCCTCTTTTTGACGCAGTCGGTTAATAAATATAAATGTTGTTGCGGAGTGCTCGTTTCGCAGTATCACTGGCCCGTTCTGGACTAATTTGGTAAACGATTCATGTGTATATTTTATTTTTTTAACAAGACAAATTATATTATTCATATATTTAACATTATATGGACCGAAATATTACGATTTTGTTTGGAATAGCCCACTGGAGGAGAGGACGTAAGAAGGGCAACACATCTGCATTGTCGGCGTCGTTTGTAGTCAATACGCTTCGATAGCAATATATATAGATCAATATCCCCTATCTTCTATGTATAATATTCTTCTGCGCTTTCAATGGACCAAGCAGCCATTTTAAACCACACTGCCACAACAAATACAGCTAAGGTCCTTGGATTGACAAACTAAACAAAACGCGACAGTACAAAGCTCTAGGTTCTCCGATATTTTTATGTGAGCAGCCGTAATGAACAGTGGAAGGTATTGTTGTCCTATATCTAATTTTAGTTTGATATAGGATCGCTTATTAGGAAGTACCTGAGAAAGAATTTTGATATTAGATCGTTTAGGAAAACGAAGTGGTGGTCGACCGTTCATCAGGTGGGAAGACGTTTTTCGTGCAGTAGCCGGTCCGGGATGGGTAAGAGTAACAGATTGTCGGTCGTCTTGTCGTTCATTGAAAGAGGCCTATGCAGCAGAGGACCGGTAACGGCTGATAATGATGATAGTGATGAGGATATCAAAGAGAATCGTGAGGACGAAGACGCTCTCCATGCAAAAGCTGGTCCGGGCTGGATGTCTGTCGTTTTATCGTATATTGAAGCTTTTGAGGTTTTTGTGAGGTGGTCCATTAAAATGTGTTGATGATGACGGCAAAAAAAGTTCTTGTGAATAATAATATTGTCTTAAATACCCCATTAGCCGAGTTCAGCTTCAGTCAAACTTTTTAAATTGACGGTTCGCTGATTACGCCGGTAGTTTTAAAAACATTGCTCTTCAACTTTTCGCTTTCCTAAAAACTAAAAGTGTGCTAGTGGCTCCCCTAGCTGTTTGTTGTTTAAAAATTGGTTCAAAATTTTATTGCCGGCAATAACCTTTTACAAATTTTTTGTATTAATATTTTATTGCCACATAAAAGAAAATTTAAATTTCGCGTCCTTTTACATATTTAGCATCGGCAATGATTTACAATTTTTTTCCGGACCTGAAATTATGTTGTGCATGTGCGTATTGCTATGAGTGCTGCTCTGTTCCAAACCTAGTCTCGTCGTGTGGCGAGACTAGGTTTGGAACTATAATTATCGTGGCCAGAGAGATCGCGGGGTCGCTCATCCCTCGGCTGACGTCGAGGGCATGTAGAGGAATAAGCTCATGGAGAAGATCATGACTAGGGGGAATATTATTTAGTCCGCCAGCCAGCCAGCCTCTTAACCCAATACCCAAGCTGGTCGAATTTACCACCGACACCTTCCAAAAATGGTAGGAAACCAGGTGAGAATTCTATTCTGGAACGCGAGGGGTGTCTCGAGTAGAGGGGAGCTGTTAACTCAACTCCCGTGCTCACAGGAGGTTGACTTCGCCCTGATCAACGAGACCCACTTGAGACCCGGAAAAAGATTTTACGTCGCCGGATACACCTCGCACAGATACGACGACCCCAACGACCGAGTAATCAGAGGAGTGATGGTGTTGGTTAGGAGAAACGATAGGCGTGGAAATCATGGCAGGCAAAAAGCGGACCAGACTTTTCGCAGCTTTCAAGTCTCCGGGTGACGCACTGGACGTCGCCAACATCCACCGGCTCTTTTCAGAAGAGCCGACCGTGATTGCCGGCGACCTCCACTGCAAGAGCTCGGCTTGGAACTCTCGCCTCACAAACGCGAACGGAAGGAGACTCCTCGCGGATGCAGACGAGATTGACTACACAGTCCACGGCCCCACGGACCCGACCCACTATCCGGACGCACACACATACCAGCCGGACGTACTGGATGTGGCTATCACCAGGAACCTAGAGGGCCACTTCCCACTAGAAGTGTTGGAGGAACACCTCGGTTCTGACCACATGCCAGTGCTGGCGGTATTATACACCGAGGAATGCAAACTGCGAACTCTCCCCCCTAGGCAAAAGGTAAACTGGGAAGGGTTTGCCTTCTGCCTAAACACCTCCACCCCGAACTTCCCCGTCAACACGTGACGTGGAGAAACTAGCCGAAGAGATGCAGACTTCAATCTGCACCGCCATACAGAAGGCGACCATAACTCTTCCGAGCTCAGGCAATAGTAGCAAGGACAAATTGCCAAGAAGCCTCCAACTCCTTCTCGAAGAGAAGAGAGCTACCCGCAGGAGATGACACTCACCTGAACCGTCTCACGGAGACGGTGGAAGAACTGAGACAGATGGTCGAGGAGAATCGAGGAGGCCGGCGAAGATTGGCAGTCTCTACGGGCCCTAACACGCACAGTGACCAAGGGGAAAGCACCAAGTAGACCATTACTACACGGAGACGGCACTTCAAAATACAGTGCCCCAGACAGAGCGGAGATATTCGCGAACCCTCTGGAGGCACATTTCACCCCCTTTCCATCTGTCAATTCCGAGCCACCGACACACCGCCCGGGTCGAAGCTTCGGTCGAAGCTTACCTGGAAGCCCCAGGCAAGGGAAAAATCGCCACAGCGGCATTTCACTTCTCACCCAGAATGGTACGCAATACCATCAAGGGGTTGAAACCCAAAAGGCCCCCGGGCATGACGGAATTACCAACATTGCCTTGCGACACCTTCCCTTTAAGACGATCGCCGCAGTAACGAGACTGCTAAATGGCATCGTCCGTACTGGACATATTCCCACTTGCTGGAAGTTGGGCCACATTATTGCTCAAACAGGGTAAGGACAGTAGGAGTGTGGACAACTATCGCCCGATAACTCTGTTACCCTCTCTGTCGAAGACCCTAGAGTTGCTCATACTGAGACAACTCACCCCCTTTCTACAACTCACAGACGAGCAATTCGGTTTCCAACCCAACCACAGTACCTCTCACCAACTGGTCAGGGTCACCCATTTGTTCGCTGTAGCTAGAAACAAAAAATAATCTGTTGCCGCCGTATTCCTCGACATGCATAAAGCATTCGACTCCGTATGCCATAACGGGTTAATATATAAATTAATCCAAAGCAATTTGCCTAAGCCTCTCGTAGAAGTGATTGCGTCATTTCTCTCAGACAGGAAATTCCAGGTGAGAGTGGACGGGATCTTGTCCGAGAAGAAATGCATTCGCGCAGGAGTGCCTTAAGGGCCAGGTCTCTCGCCAGCCCTCTACAACTTCTACGCCGGGAACGTACCTGTTTCCCCCGGGGTAACCGCCGCGCTCTACGCGGACGATACTGCGTTCTTGGCCGCGTCTCTGAACGCGAGTCACGCGGCAAAAAAATTACAGAGAACCCTCGATCTCCTGCCGGAGTGGCTACAGAAGTGGCGGCTGGTGACTAATCCCTCAAAGACGCAAGCGATCGCCTTTACCAAACAGTGCACCGCACCAGGCATGCTTCAGGTACAGGGCATCGCAATACCATGGCGCAGGACAGCCAAGTACCTGGGAGTCGTGCTGGACTCCGGACTCTCAATGGCTCGTCAGGCCGAAACCGCCATCTGACGGGCCAGATCAGCCACCGCCAGGCTGACGCCACTCCTACGAGCCAGTGCTATCCCATTGAAAATGAGGATAGCGCTCTACAACATCCATATTAAATCGAGTTTAACGTACGCGACTCCTGCCTGGCACCACTTGCTGTGCGAAACGAGCAAGCAAAACTCCGTGCCGCCCAGAACAAGATGCTACGGCAACTGGTTGAAGTTCCAAGGTTTGTGAGAAACCAAACGATACTCAGGGACCTGGGCGTGGAGCCCCATGACGACTTTGTCGGCAGGTTGTCGCGCAACCGGTTTGAAAATGCGGACGCCTCGGACTCTTAGGAGTCTCGCGCCCTGGCACGCTCTCCCCCCCCGGACAGATAGAGCCTGCCGAGGAAGGGGGACGAATAATACGGTTTTCCGTCTACCTCCCTCACATCCTTGAACTAATCACTAATCTACAACTTATTTTTCCACAGGTTTTAAATTTCTCTCTCTCACCGGATGCTGCAGAAGAGCATCGCAGCCGCCACATGGGCGGTGAGTGGGATATGGCAACCCCGTTGCCACTCTCCCGCTAGGATACGGCCCGCCGCTTCTCCCAAGGCAACAACCTCCTGGCCCAGAGCCCCTCTTTTCTTTTCTTATCGTTACTTTTCCACCAACCACCGTCTCATAAATACAGCATTCGAGCCGGGGCCTGTCCATAGGGCCATCACAGGAGTGGCTTCATACATGGTTCCCAGTTCGCTCTGAGACCTGTGAAAGTGCCCCAATAAATGGACAGACGCCGGTCGAACAAAGATTTCATTAGCCCAGGCACATAAATATATGTACATACTCACTCAGAGGTCAATATGACCTCGCTTTAACCACTGCCTCGTATTGACGAGGTTCGAACCACAAACCTCAAACAACTCAACAAGGGAACAACAAACAAGGGAACAAAACTCCGGTCCGGACTCCCCTCGACCCGACAACGGGATCGAGTGCGAAGACGTAAGCAGGAGTCCGCCGAGTGCAGAGCGCGTTGGTAGAAACCGCCGCTATTGTGTCTAATCGCCGAATACAACCGCGGACACCGAGGGTGAAAAACGCTTCGTGAAGTGGGTTTTGACTTTTACAAAAAGTAGTGACCCACAGCCGCGGCGGTCGCGATTGTAAACCGCTTCGTGAGTCTCTGCGATCTATAATTTGGTTTAGTATTTAGTTTCATGTTCGTAGTAATACTTAAAGTTTTGCTCATAACCTGTTAGAGAAAAAAGGTCCTTAAAAATAGGTTCCATATATACTATTAACAATAATCATTAAATTCCTCACAATTCACGTCTTTTTCATTTTCATGTCACATTGTAAACCATTGTCAGTTAAACATGGGACAGACAAAAAAAATTGTTTAGAATTTTGTAGTAGTTTGAAGAAAATATCGTCTTGACAGTCGTATAAATGATTGAGAGGTATAAATTATGTTACATTCGTGACCCCAAAAAAGGATCAACAAAAAATATATGCTAAGGTGAAGTAGTATTTCATTATTCAATTATAATTACTAGTGATCGCCCAGAGAACATTCGTTCTTCATTATATTTAAAAAAACATTCGATTTCAAATACAGTTTGACGGTGTATGGAAGTAAACTTCTATGTGGGTACTTGAATAAAACGAAATGGCGTTGAATTTGATTCAATGAAAATTATTATTAAATCACATTTATTAAGTCAAAATGTTAGACTTCTTGACATATACCAAATTTAGGAATCCTCCATTGGCGCCATTCTTTAAAAAAAGGGATTGGATTGTTTCTCTTCACGTAATAATTTACAGTTATAATAATGTTGTTTTATTGTGGTCGTAAATAATTTATTTCAATTCTTATGAAGTACTAACATTAGCGGTATTCGAAAACCGCTAATAAAGGCCGGCAACTCATTAAAACGGTTCACCGCAAATTCACAAGTGGGAATAGACAGAATTCCAGACTAATACGAAACCAGATATTTGCAACGATGCGCACGTAATTAATATGTGATCGCAACGAACACACACAATCGAAAATTCTTCGGATGATCAAACATGAATTGTGTGCGTTTGTGTTTTAATTAATTTAGAATTAACAAAACTTGGCCTGTAACACGGTTGGTAGTTCATTGTTACGTTAATTATGTTTGTTATATCAATTTTAGGATGGAAAGTTCTTCTGTGATAGAAGAATAGAGTTTTAGGAAGGGGTAGAAGGCCCCAGCGGAATTGGGCGCGGGAGGTTTCCTCTCGCTCTTATGACTCCACAATACGGTGGCGGCTATCTTCTTGCATATAACTCATGACGAGTTTCTGGTGCAGTATTGAAGGAGCGCAACATATCTGCATAACAATTATACATATGCATAACATATGCAGGTATCGTTAGCAATCACCAAAACAATCTAAGGCTCGTTTGCGAACTTATAAAATATCAGGAGGCGGTAGTGCCATGCTGCATGGGAAGAGGTAGTGCCATGCATAGTGCTTGACACTAGTTTGTGCCGGCATGACCGGGGAGGTACCTCTCGCTCACATAATACCATCGTAAAGTGACGTTTCGTGCGGTTTGTAAGTAACCAGTGGCCCATTGTGGGGGTGGCAACGCATCAGCATAGTAATTATGTGGATATTCATGGGCGGTGTTAGTCGTAAAACAATCCCCGATTTCCGTTTGTCCCCTACTTTATATAAAAAATCATACAACAATAGTATAACAAGAATATAATACACATAGAATAACAAGAACAAATGGTTCCTAAAAAATTCCAAATCTAATTTGTTTGGGGTTTAATCATGCGTTTTTCGCCATATTGGTCACACAGTTGTAGATATAGAAAAAATATATAATATTTTTGGAACAAAATGTTAAATTTCAATATTATATACCAGATATAATATTGAAATAAATCTAGGCCACTGGATACAGAGGAGTTGGAAGTTGACTCTGTCTATAAATCGGCGTTGTCGATATATTTGCGATAAAATAACTTTGAATCCGAGCTTTGTTTTGTAAAATATCGCTTACACGAAAATATTTTCACTGTCCCCGTTATTGGTAGCGATATAAATTTGCATACGCTTTTTGGATGACATTTAAAAACCATTAGTCTAATCTCAAACCGTTTTTACCACATGGATTTGTTTGGTATTTTTAATAAATCTGAAATTTATAAAATATCTAGAATCAGCACGATTTTACCTGCGTAACTCCAGCCCTGTTAGTCGTAGAATCACGGTATGTAGCCTTTCTAGATAATTTCATTATTCCACACAGAAAATATTTTTTTCAATTCTGGCCAGTTTATCCTGAGATTAGTGAGTTCAAACTAACAAACAATCTCTTCAGCTTTATATAGATGTGTTATGTATTAAGCGAAAATCTCTAGCGTGATCTGTTCATACTTACTCGTATTATAAAATAAAGTCTCCAAAAGCCGCCTGTCCCTATAAGATCATTTTTTTCGTAATGTACAAAATGGAATTTCCTGCGGTTTTCACCCATTGTTGGGGTGATTCCCGAGGACCTACACTACCTAGTGTATAATTTGTGCACGTGCGAAATCGGGGCGATTCTCTAGTACGAATCCAAATGAGACAGCGCAGTCCACAGGTTGATATAACTGTACTATGGTGCGATTTTTGGAAGACCATTATTTTTTTATTTTTTTTTAGCATGAGGCGGCAAACGAGCAATCGGAGCCTTTTATGGCTACCGACGCCCATGGACATTCAAATGATTGTTACGCAGATGCGTAGCTCTCCTATTATCCCCCCAGTGGGCCACCGGCTACTCACAAACCGTACGAAACGCGACAGCGACGCAATCAATTTACGCCGGCATCAAGTGAGGGAGAGGTACTTCCCTGGTCGTGCTGGCCCAATTCCGTTGCATAGTAGGATGTAGTGTCAGGTACTATGCATGGCACAACCTCATCTTATACAGCATGATACTACCTCTTCAATTAATGAGGAACTATCGAAGTGATCAGCGAAGCACCTGCAATTTAGGTAACAAAAGAATGAAATCAAAAAAGATGTTTAGATGTTTGATGCTCAACTACGCCAAGTTTGTAGCTTATATACCAGAATATATCATCATCGTCATTATCAGCCCTTATCGGTTCACAGCTGGCACCTGTCAGTGAACGCCAGGACGACTAGGATCTTCTGCCACACGCATCCCGGACCGGCTACAATAAATGAGAATAGTACATAAGCTATACAAATAGTAACTTTTACACGACATTTTGTCGGAAGTACACAAGTGACAAGTCTATAAGTCTATAGCCTCGTTCCGCTGTATACAATGTTAGAATAGGGTAAAAAAGAAGAATATTTTTTCAAATCGTTGTGAATATTTCACTAGGGAATCGTGAAAAAAAACTAAATGGCTAAAATCTATGAATGGTAAAATGTGCATTTTAGTAGATTTTTTTTTTCAGGAGAGGCACATACAGCTCTCAAGGAGGTAAAAGAATGAATGGAAATTTAAGTAAAAGGAAGGCAACACGACTGCAAAACCTCTATGCGGATATTTATGAGCATCGGTAGTGTAATATTATCAGGGCTATCAAAATCCTACTAATATCTATTGATCTATAATTGTGTGTATGTATATGTGTAAAATGCAACGTAAAAGATAAAAAATAGTATGTTTAATGTTCGATAGATTTTATCGTCTTTAAGAAATAGTATTTTTAATGCAATATTTTTCCAAAAAATAGTAAATAAATAATTTAAAAAAAAATTAAAACAAATATAATAATTTGAAGCGAGACTAGCAAAAATAATTGTATGTAGCTTCGTCCGTGATTTATAATTGCTATGGCAACAGTGAGAGAAAGGAAAATATTTTTGAGATTACATTTTCTTGGCGGCTTACGTACTAAATTTAAAGTAAAGCCTGAAATTACGGAGGCATTTTCTGGAATGTTCAATTTACTTTAGGGGACCGACGAATCTCAAACGACCTGTACTATTGAAATTCTACTTCGCTATTGAATACATATTATTTTTAACGGAATTGTTCCCACTTTATGGCTTACTTTTGTGTGCCGTCCTAATGTTTAAGTAGATATTTGAAAACTTGGTTCATTCCTTGATGATTGGAGTTTACAATTTTTTTTATATAGAGTAGCCGACGACCAGTTGGAGGTTTTTGGTGACTACTGTTCACACATAATTGTGTCGTCATAGACATACACATAATTCAACTAAACGTGAAATACATAAGTGCTTAATAAGTAAGCAGGTAATGTTATGTTTCTATTTCTCATCATCATCATCGGCAGTTCGAGGTGCGATTATGTAAACGGGTGCAAACGAGAAGGTGAAGTCTTTTGGAGACTACTGACGTCAATAGATATTCTTATTATTGTTGTCATGCAAATAAGTTGGCCTCCTGCAATCCTCCCATTGCCATGGGCCACCGGAACCTCGCAAGCCTCAAACATTGTAGCTATTGATTGTAAAGCACATGAGTGACACATGAGGAAAATCACATGGCGGCGATGTGTGACTGGGTTAATCAGGCTACAATGCAACATGAAACTACCTTTTATTTAAAACTCAAAGTCAAAAGTCAAAGAATATCTAACAAGAAGTTTGAAGTAGATGCTAAAAGCTTCATATACCCTTGGTGCTAACAGGCATGAGCATACTAATATGACTACATTGAATTATCCTACTTAACATATCGCGGAATATTGCTGAATAAGACATACTATCCATTGGCCTTCGTTGGTAACCTTGAACAGCAATTTAGTAAGTGACACATGAGGAAAATTTTATTCGGTACCTCCGTGGAACGGAGACCCATGTGTGACCTAAATGCCCTAGAAGAGATATGAAGTCACGGATCTTCATATCTCTTTTTTCGGACAAAAGTAGGTGAATCGAAAAGCTCTTTACAAAATAGGATTTTATGTTTACAGAATTTCCATCATGGTGAAATTGGTTTTGAATTTGAAATGTGATAAAAAAAGTCTGTGAATTACACAAAAGTCACATTCCGGAAATTAAAAGTTTAGAAATTTATTTGAACGTTTCCAAAGCGATCCATTGTGACCAGCCTACTTTGTTTTATCTATTGTATTTGAAGAAAGTCAAAATTAGGAGCAAAAAAAAATCTATCACATTCATTAATGTGATAGATTTCTTTTCTTTTATAAAAGAAATTGATTGTTTATTTTTGTACAAAAAATATGTAGGAAAATCCTAATACTGATGACTACTGATGAACAAAGGGTACGACGATATTTGGTATTTTAACCCTACTACATCTTAAGAAGTATCCTGTTTTTCGAGAGTATGTGTGTATATTCGTAGATTGCTATTTCATAAACGGACGACGGATTGTAGTGTATTTTTTTCGGATCTGAACTTGTGCTGTGGAAGCGAAGAGAAGCTCAATACAGCGCTTAGAACAAACTCAAACGTGATCCTTAGGGAGCGCTAATAATAAATTAAATCCTGATCACGGTTTACGTTGTTTTTCGAGCGCGAATCGAACCTCTCCCGTCAGAGAGAGGTGCGAGGAGGAAACGAGCACAATTATCCTTATCCACATTACCACAACATAAACGGCATCGCTCGCGCGCCGTCCGACTAGTGTGGGAAGGGGGATGGTCTCCCCCTTTCGGTCTCAAAAATAATCACTATAGGGTACGCCCATAAACAACCCGGTACATCTCTTCTGATCTGCTGTAAAAGCGAGCTTTGTTCCCCCTATCGTGTCCCTAAACCAGAAGACAATAGTCTTCGCTAGTCCGATAAACTGTAGAGGCGGGATCAATAGAGCCGCCAACCAGTAGTAGGTCGCTCTGAAACAAAAAAAACAATACAGCTTCATTGTGGAGTCGAAAAGCGGTCTCCCCGCTCGCCCTCAGATGGGACAGATGTATTCGCGGAATGTTATTTTAATTATTATCATGGCCAGAGAGGCCGCGGTGTTCCTCATCCCCCGACACCGAAGTCTTGGTCGACGTGGCGTTAGATTCGTCTCGATAAAACGAGTGACACTGAGTGCATCTATACTTCTTATCGAACAAAGCCCCCGAAACCTTACTTTTTTTTTCTTGTGGTCTTTATCAATAGATAAAGCGATTCCCGGGGAAGGCTTTAGTATATTATTTGTCAAGGGAACATTTTTTTTCTGGCGAAGCCGACTGGCTTCCACAGGGAAGAAAAACGTTCCCTAGGATCGCTATTTAAAATATATTTTAAGTTTTTAAAGGTTAATCACTAAGATGATAGGATAAGGCTACGAGAAGAAGAAGAGAGATGAATGCATTCATTAAAATCCGAATAAGCAAATGCGCTGTCTGCCTTCACCCCATCCTTCCAATGCACGTACCGCACCAAACACGACAAAGCTGAAACTGTACTACGGTATCGTGTGAGTTCGGATACCTCCCCGCTCGTGCTGGCCCAATTCAGCTGTAATGAAGAATGGTACTTTCTCCTAATAACACAGCAATTTCATTTACGAGGAGTTATATGATGTATGGCGATAGTTATCAAACGCAGTATTTACTGCGTTACGCTTAAACTGCTTACTGTCAGTACACCTATAATATCTATACTAACATGGCATAGAGGATTCTTTGTTTGTTGTTTTGAGTGTTTGTTTGTTTGCATGGACTATTCCACGCATTTCATGTGCTTAAACTGTTGGACGATCATTCGAATCCTACATTATGTCTGATGCACCCTTTTTTCATTAGTAGTATGGGATCAGTATTTAAACTTCGGTAATGCAACCGAAGGTGTGAAAGAATACGTAAATAAAACTTCATATACTAGTAGCTGCAGAAATTATTGACAACTAGCTGTCCCGACGGACGTTGTTCTGTAGTAAATTGAATTTGTTACCAACGTTTGTAACGTGTAATGTTTGCAAAACCAAAATTTATATTTATAATTTTTAATCTTGTAAAATATCTATGCGAAGGCGGCACAAATTGAATTTGTTGTCATGATAACGTGTAATGGTTGCCATATTTTATGAAATACTGCTAGTATCATTATAATAATAGTAAAGTTCAATTAGATCCAGTTCCACTATAGTTAGGTTATCGATTGACATGACAATGAAAACTGAATGTGCCCATACTGTATGTGACGTGCAGTGTAAGGCCAATCAATAATTAAATTGCAATTTAAATTAACGCACAAAGTTCATTAGTGTCGGTTCGATTAAGTTTGTTCAATCAAAATCCAATTGAAACCTCTCAATTCATTTATGTATGACACACAATATTAATATTTCGTTTGATTCGCCCAAGCTACTCGGAAATTCGTCTGTATTTATTTTTTCAAAAGGTTTATTATACAAATGCATACTTCACTTCGGGTATGTGACTATGTCGATTTTTAGAGTTTAATATTATTGAATTAGACTAAAAGGTTGAATATAATTTAATTTCACCCGCATTTTCTTTACATGTGTCGGCATTTTTTTTTTAGTTCCCTAGTTTGAAGCCTACAAATATCGTCACTGTATCTCGTATGTCCGTACGTAACCTTTCAATGCACATATAATGACAGATTCAGCTCGGGACAAGTAAATAAAAAACTCACTCATAAACTTTTTAGAGGTAATTTTACCTTTCTGTTTCTGGCTTAATTATAAGTAATAAGTGTTGTGTAATTAAGATACTTTTACTATCGGACCCCACGTCTGGTACATAGCAATGTCCAGAATGTGGTGCTACCACACTCTGGACACAGCAAAATTTAAGGCATCGAGTTCGACTGTATATACGTACGTACAGACACAGTCTTATACGACTTGTGAATAGTGACCAGCAGTGCATCGTCGCGTCATATAAAAATACTGATGTAAAATTACCGATCTAAAAACATCGATATTAAACTACTATTGACTTTCTCTCGATTTAAACATGAAAAAGACGCATTTTCTTGTATGAATACTTTTATTCCATATTTGAAAATATCACAGTACCTTTTGCATCCCTATTTGTGAGAGGTCTGCGCAGCCGGACACATGAATATATGAATAACTTTTATAATGAGAAATGGGTACATCTTCTTGATTTGTGGATGTCATGGATGTTAGGAATAGGTATTATAAAACGATCTTCACTTACAAAATGGATTCAAAATATACTGCAATCTGTGGCTATAACGGCTTTACATCTTAAAACAAAGACAATTTCCCTGGCGCGGACGGCGCGTCACGCTCGTACCACCGCTTACTACCTGCGTGCCAATTTCGGTTGTCTCAATTTAAAACCAAATAAACGAAAAGGGGGGACCTTTGTTCACATTTTGTCTAACATGTCACTTGTGTCCTCTTGTGATCTAAATTATACAAATATATGGAGTCTACAAATGTAGCTGCGTCATAAACTTCTTTATCTTCTTGATTGTACTACGAGTAGGTAAGGTGGTGCCATGCTGCATAGGAGGAGGTAGTGCTATGCATGGTGCATGACACTACACCCTTCCATGCGAAGAAATTGGGCCGGCACGACCGCAAAGGTACTTTCGCTCAATCGATACCGCCGTGGTGTGACAACCACGATGTCGCGTTTCGTGCGTTTTGTGTGTAGCCGTTGGGCTGTTTGGGGGAGGTGAAAAGCAGGGCAACGCGTCGGCATAATTGCTGATGTTCATGGGCTTCGGTTATCGTTGAAAGGCACCGATTTCTCGTTTGTCCCACTGTACTATAAAAAACGATCTAATATACAAAAAAGAAGATGTGATTTTTATCAAAGCTTTCTACATAAATTAATTTTTAACGTAACAACAACAGCAATACATCTTTATGCCATGTCCCTAATGGGGTGGGTAGAGAGAACGGAGTGCCACATATCACGATTCTTAAATCATTCGTCTTATCTTCCAACCCATCTCTCACATTCCATGTGCCTATCGGGCACTCCGCTGGCCTCGGTTCTTACTTTTAATTTTTTTTTATTTCCAAGTTAATAGATAACCACCATAGGCTCGTTAACCTGTTAATTATTTATACCAAAAGGGCATAATCACGGCTATAATATAATTTGAAAACGGGAATTTCCTTGTTCCAATGTTTCATCTAAAAAGACAGCTGGTGTTATTTCCACACGAAACTTGTGATCGGTGATCGGATTATAATAGAATTTTACGAGAAAATTGACTGTCTCTTAGACGAGGTTACAGTTTATTGCGGGAAGACGAAGCGATGCTTATGTGGCTTCAAAAAGCAATAATGACGACGCGACTGCGTGAATCCAGCCACAATTTTGTATCAGAAATCTAATAATTAACCATTAGGATATCAAAATTCATATTTGGGATTGTGATCAGTAAAAAAAAATTATTCAACAAAATACGATTACTTTTAATCCACTGAATAAATAAAACTATATTGATGGGCCATATGATGGGCGCGTGTAAAAATACGTGTCAACATTCGATAACATAATTTAATAAGATATCTTGTAAGGAGTCTCTGTCAAGTAACGTGTTTTAATCTGACAATAAATTATCACAAAAACTCCATAATATATCTAACAACTTTCATAAGGAAAACCGGACAGCGCCTAGTAATAAAAAAAAAACACAGACCAACGTCACGCTTAATGAAAACAAGTCAACAGATTATCCCAAATTTGTTTTAATTAAGTGAAAAATATTTCGGTACGAAAAGCACATCGTGACGCAATAAAGCTACGCATATGCAGAGCATGGGACTGTTAAAACGTCGTGTATAATTGAGGAGTTGGGCCTTAATTAAAAGTCAACTCCCCCATGGTGAAAACAAAAAAAAAACAGCTATTCGCTTTGAATGTCCACTTAATAGTTATCTGTTTAAAATTCCCTTTGATTTTTGCACAGTGCAAGTTTCGTAGGATTTTTTTATCGACTTCTTTTTATTCAATTTGAATGTCGATGACGAAAAGTAAAGGTGTTGAGTTTATGGATTAGGTTATTTTTGTAAATTTGACAGCGAAGTAAATTTGTCTGGAAAACTTTGCTTTTCGTAGTTCTGAGTAGTATTTCAATATGGTTTTATGTATTGTTGTGAGATTTTCTGATACATTTGACTAAAACATCTTGTTTTACGGTATACTGCGCAAGGGGGCAAACAAGCACTAGAAGTTTTGGTGACTACCGACACACTGAGACGTCCGCATATTTGCTATGCAGATGTTTTGCACTTTCATCTCCTTCCACATGAACCTCACAAACTGCACGAAACGCGACAGGATAGCTATCACTTTAAAGTGGTATTATGTGAGCGAGAGGTAGGGTCGTCTCGCTTTTTTGACTGGGGAGCTCCCCAGACAGGGAAAAATGCTGCTTAAGAGCTTACTGTACCTCTGTATAGTAAGCTCCACCTTGAAGGTGTTCCCGTCCATAGCACGGCGTCGAGCTCAGCTAATGGGCTCCAGGCAATGTGATCTACTACAGACTATTACGAAGCGGCTACCTATCTTAAGGTTGCCTTTTGTTACCACGTGCACCGCTGGCTAACTTTTGTTACCACGTGCACCGCTGGCTAACTTTTGTTACCACGTGCACCGCTGGCTAACTTTTGTTACCACGTGCACCGCTGGCTAACTTTTGTTACCACGTGCACCGCTGGCTAACTTTTTTCGTTTTCAGGTAAAACACAGTCTTAGTCAAGCTAAGTAGTGATTTTGCTGCAAAGGAATCCTCAGTGTGAGTTGAATACCTACAATTCTGTTGTTAGTGCTATAAAGGAGTATTAGTAAGATGCCATGCTGGATTGCAGCCGAATCGGGCCGGTACGGCCAAGGACCTCGCTCAAATGGGACCGCCATAAAATTGATTGCTATGTCGTTATGTTTCGTGCGGTTTAGTAGCCCATGACAAAAATATTTGTCTACCTGATGATGATAACTCGAAACCGGTAGTAAGTGTAAATTCAATTAAACAATTAAATGTAAATAGTATACAAAATTTATTTATTTAATCAAGTGTTAGCCGGTGACTGTTTAAAGGCAGGCCGCGATGATGTGAAGGACGGTAAATGGCTCTAATTGTTCGTTTACCCGCAAGTTATATTAAAAAAATACAGTTAAACAACAGAACCTTGCCTTTGCATTCAAGAACTTAGTATTTGTAGGTCACAGACAATCAATAAGCAATCTGATCATCTGATGGATAGCTTTAAGTAATTTTTGTTTATATCAGTAGTGCTTTTATATTGTCAAGATTGAGTAGTAGTCCAACACTGAAGCACCATGATCAGGTATGTTCGAAGGTATGAAGAGTCTTTGCTGCGGGCGTGTCTGTATGAAGAGTGTTATAACTGTTTAGGTGCCGAGGCAGGTATGTAAGGATTATGAGAAATAGGGCACTTCGTTCTCTCTGCCTACCCCATTAAGGAACTGGCGAGAAGATGTGTTGTTGATATAGTAGCATTTCAAAAATGATGTAAGGGTAGACAGGTAAATTTTTGTGAGGACTTTGCATTTTATAAGAATAGATCATTGTGTATATTTTAATTTTCGTCCCGATCCAAAATTTATGCGGTCGAAACCGTGGGATTGTATTAATTTAAAAAGTGACGTATGCGTGGACAAATGATGATATACAGCTCCCCCGTGCTTTTCGATGCGATTAGACCTACGTAGAGTGAAATAGACTTAGTGCATATCGTCATCAACGTTCAAAATGGCTGATACACGTCCGAGTTTGTTTTTAAACCCTGATTAAAATCCGAATTAGCGTATGCCACTTGAAACGTTCCGGTTCAACTCGACGGCTGACGCGAAATGCGACGGAATGTGGCTGTACTCTCCGCACGTTACAAGGAAAGCAATTTCCTACCCTACAATTTATGCCTACAACTCACTTTGTACGAAGGAAGTTATAAAAAGGGCTGGAGTTATATGTGATCAATATTTACGGCGACATTTATAATGTTGATGTTATAATATCCCACAAGAGGGCGCATATCAGGCGAGCGAGGGTCCTTATAATTTTCATGGAGAAATCTTTTTTTTCATTTTAACGATTTTTTGGTTATTAGAAGATATTTCTTTATTCCTTATATTTGACATAACACATCCAGACTTATCGGACCACGTTAGCCTAGCCTTGTGATAAGTGTGGACTTGTATTATGGGTACTAGACAACGGAAATATATTTATTATAAAATACATACTATAGAATTGATATATACATCTATGACCTGGGCGGGGTTCGAAAACGTGACCACTGGCGCAACATACACGATTATCCGAACTATGTTATAACTGCGTCAGTCAATTATCATAGCAATTTGTTTCTATGATAGTAAGTTTCACTTTCCGAGCGAAAACAATACTCTGGTCCAGTACGTGACAATATTTGAGATGAAAACCGGACCTTCATTGAAGACCAGCCAGTCGCCGAGGATTTCTGTTACTAGAAGATCCGGGACAATCTGCCACGGTGGCCGAAGTGGTTCTGGGTCGGTAGTGGTATGTTTTTCTTGCCGAGCCCGACTCGGTATGGTATTGATAAATCGGTAGAGCAATCGATTCACCCAGGGCCGGTAGAACGGTGCGTAAATGCATTTATTCTGCTTTGGAAAAAAGTACATAATTAGTTAACTAATTCAACGTAGATAATTGTATGTATATAACCATCCAGAAGTACTTATTGCCGTGATAACGTCTTATAAATCGATAGTAAAAAGTATGACGACATAGTAACGTTCCGAGTCATAGTAATGTTCGGAAAGGTCAAAGCCTGTGAGTAGAAAAGTGAAACAAAAAGAAACGACCCCTATCATTCCATCGGCAATTTAACAGATCAATTAGAGAAATGTTATCTCTCAAATTGTATTGTTATTACAGATCACCAATTTTTTAATTATTCAACATGTTTAATGTTGGAAATGATTAAAGAAGCACCTCCAGCTTACATAAGAAGTAGTTGATAAGATTTGAACAGTCTCATGTTTTCTTAAACAGGTATAGAAGAAGGATGGAGTCTGACAGAGACGATGATATTGATATTAAAATTATCATAATATCAATCTGAATAATCACTTCTTGTATGATTTGATGATAGTAATGTGTGTTTGATTGTAGAGTACTATTCCACCATAAAGGGTTTGTAATCTCTGGTCTCGGCAATCACATACACATCGGCAGAGCCGCTAATGGATGTTTCACACACAATCGTCGGTTAGTTCCTTACTAGATGCGATTTTAATTACATTTTGATGAACATTTCATACAGTCTTTGTATGTATTTAAAATAATTCTACAATAATTTATTTTAAGTTTTCAGTGCAATATGACAATTGAACCTCTAACATTTTACAAAGTAATTATGGTATGTGTGAAGTAGAATTGTAAGAGGTATTGCTGCTGCGCTCAAGCGGAGTCGTTCCTCACACCTGTCACTCGCACACAATAATGCTGACAATAATGCTGTAGCGTTATGAGAAGCAACCAGCTTGTTGAAGAGGGAGCCCCCACCTACCCCTTAACTAAAAAAAAAAGAATACAAATACCTAAAAAGAATACTTTATGCCTGAAAGATATAAATGATATTTAATACTAAGCCTCACACAGATGTTGAGCGAGGTTGGCGATGATGATTAGCCGAGGGCTATAAATATTTAAAGAATATTTATGATGACCCTTCTAATAAATGGTTTTATTTGAATATTCATAAGTTTTTTTAAAAATGAACTTTTCCAACTTTTGAATGATAGCATTTTCTTTATAAAAATATTTTCTCTCTGTAATATAAAATTATATTGTAGGCATTCTTCGAGTTCATCGATATTATTGTTATGAATATAAAAATCACTGAAATAACCTTCACTATGTTGTCTAAATCAACAGAACCGAAAAATATACTATACACTAAAATATACTATACACTAAAATCTTCCTCGGGAATAGCTTTATTCAAAAGTAAAAAGCGCATTAAAATCCATTCTGAAAATTTGGAAATAATTGATTATGATGAACTTCACCAGCGTTTAGGAACATTGTTTTATATATATATATGAATGCTCGATATTGAAATACATTTAAAGCATTGTGCATGCGTAAAGAAGAATATCTACGACCTTCAATCTATATTCTACATCTAATTTAGAACGGTTGGGATGCGAACAGTAATAATAATAAAATATAATCCGTAGTTTGTAAGTTACTCACAAGAAATGTTTGAGGCACACGGTTCGAAACAAATAAAAATTGTGTGAAACAGCGATTGTGAAATTGTGCGTAACACAATCGTAAAACTTTATAGCGCTTAAGACACTTGCGTGTCTTTGCCTTTTACTTTTTAGTAGTGCATCGGTCACTATTTGGCTTTCTAACAAACCATCCCATGTGTGTAACACAGCGACCTATGTGGTTTGTTGCCTAATAAAAAACTTCTCAATTTTCCCCTCGTGCTTTAAAGTAATAATTTTTCATGGTGCCTAACTAAAGATTAACTTTTGATAGGTAGGGTGGCCCCCCGCATAAACAGTTAAACTGGTCGTAAATAACTGGACACGATTAACAAACGGATGGCGGGGGTGGCTCGTAATATATTCACTAGCTGATCCCAATTTGTCTGACCTAACGCAATATTGCTACCCCTGTTCAATTTGCACATCTTTTTTAACTTAAAGTTTGCATGAAAATATCAGAAAGTTTTACCAAATTACACGAGGTTCTTTTGTTAGTGGGTGTAATGATTTTTACTCCATACGTGTATCTTTTCACATGGATAGTGATTTTTGTACCTACAGGTATCACAATCCAATGGATTGTGATCAAGTTTTGCATAGATATAGATTTTATTATAGAGAATATATTATAGAGAAGTTCTCTCGGAATCGATTTGAAGCTGATAAAACCGCCGGACACCACTTGTTTTAAAAAAAAAGGTAAATTCCGCACAAAGATCTTTTGGAAAAGAGTTGTTTCTAATTACTATCGACCCATCTTCGAATCGCCTATAAATAATACCGCATTGCTTACCCTAACAAATTATTAACTAAAACCTTCCTTGGGAATCTCTACCCATTGGTGAAAACTTCATGAAAATCTTTTCAGTAGATAGTGATGAAGAGACACTCTTTTGGTTATTTTGCTTTATAGTAGGTATATATAGATATACGGATATAGCAATGCTAGCTTTAAAACTGAAAACATCTTCAGTATATCTACAATAAAAAACTCTTACTACCAATAGCTATTTATTTGAACTGTTCCAAAATAAAATGATATATTTATAACCTGTACCATTGAGGGAATATCATAGAAATCAATTATCATTATCAGCCCTTATTAGTCCACTGCTGGACATAGGCTTCTTTCAATGAACGCCAAGACTGCCGATCTCCTGCTACACGAAGATCGTCGTCCCATCCCATCCTTCTATCGGCTTCCTTCTGTAAGTTATATCAACTGAATAGCAATGGTTGCCCAAGGTAGACGTATTCGTCTGCGACTTCGTGAATAGCACCATCGACGTTGACTGGCCCGAGGAGAACGATTTCGTTGAACATGACCTTTGTCATGTCCAAGCTAATTCTAAGGCCAATACGTCGGGAAGATTCATCGAGGCTGTGCTACATCTCCTGCAAGCTCTTCATCGATTCGGCGAACACAAAAATCAATCAGTTCATTGTCTTTACTTGCCAAAAACACTGTAAATAGAAGATCTTATAATATATGAGGTGTGCTTCGTCGAACAACGCGACGTACAAATTAAAGTAGGAAGTTAGAACTTATATAACATTAATTAAAATTACATTACATTAATTTTCAAATTAAGGATATACGTAACGTTGTTTGTCATAATATAAATTGTATGATGATATCTCACTTTTAAAT
>JAFELO010000991.1:163180-190554 GCA_017140195.1 Eumaeus atala
AAGTAGCTGTATTCAAATTAAATGAAGGTTAAATTTATCGCTTTTACCGTTTACTCTTTTAACATAACCATTCTTTACATAAACGTGCTCATCTATTCTTTCTTATTTGTTCCTTATTTCTTAATTAGTATTATTATTCGGAGATGGTTATACCTTTACTTAGTAATGTATTCTAATGTCATAAAGAGGAAACATTTGTTTCTTTTTGCATTGAATCTCTCCATAACAACTGGACAAATTTGGAAAAATATTTTATATAATCGTCGATGAACATAGGTCATATAATATTTTCTAAAACGTTATATGAACACATCATCAGAATCATCAGAATCACATCATGAAAACATCATTACATAACCAAAGGTGTGAAAAGAAATCAAAGTAAATCCTTAAATTGTAACTAAAGAAATTATTGACAACGAGCTGCACAGGCAGACGCTGCTCTGTTACAAATTGAATTATTTGTCATGCGGTCACGTGTAATGTTTACGAGACTGAAGTTAAAATTTAAAATATTTGTATTTTTGTAAATTCAATTAAAATTTACCATATTTTGTGAAACATCCGTGTGAACCGGGCCAAACTGATAGTATACTTGATTTGTTTTAGGAAGTATCAAGGGGAGGGAAGCGGCAGTAATTGTGCCCCCGGGTTTCCGAATTAAATTATGTCCAGGAGTGTGAATTTAAGTATAAGTTTATAAAACAAAACAATTTGAACTCGTCGATAAAGTAAATTATAACATTTTGAATAATTTCCTTCGATCTAGCCTAATTTCTCAATTTCAGTTTACTAAAGTAGTATATAATTTCTAAGCTACGTAGATACAGTTGCGCCTTGGGTCATCAATTAATTTGTTGTATCGGTAAATTCCTGTGCGAGTGATCTTGTTTAGTTCCACTCTCTAAACACCGGAGAGTTAATTATAACAACCAAAATCCAGTGCTTCACCTGATCTTCTATTAACAGTGAAGATATTTATGCAGTAATTTAATATTTCATTGCCCTTGTTACATTAGAGGCTTATGTTTTGAATTAAAGTTTGGAAATAATCTCCTGTGATCAATTCTCATGCCTTCCTTGCACACACACACGCATAGATACAAACTTAATAGTAAAAACATGTTTTATTTGTGTAAAATTACAGACAGGAATGAATCCCCGTAGTTTTCCTGCAAATCCCCTGTGTGCTTTTAAAAGTATTTTTTTACCTTTTCTTGCGGGTAAATAGTTAGGATAGATACGTGACATTTGTGCTGTCGTATGACGCGTGTTGCGTGAGTTTCAAGTGACCCTTTTGAGAAGATAAGCATAACAATTATGAGGACATCTATTGGCATTGGTGGTCATCGTAAACCTCCGGTCGCTCTTTTACCCCTCTATACCATAAAAGGCGACTGTAACTAGGTGTCAGCCATATTTATTCAATCCATATTAAACACTTAGCATCATGCGCATGGAGACTGATGACAGCCACTAGCCACATCTAACATGTTCATATGAATTTACCGTCATGTCTGTACGTAAGCTGTGATAACGGTTTGGTTGCGCGCCGGGCGCAGACGAGGTTAGTGAAGCCATGTGTGCGAACTGCCGACGTGTCGTTTAAGCCACTTACTGTCTGCACGTAGAACCTAAACACACCTTACCTATGATATGTACCTCACTTTGTCTTCAGTTTTGTATTTACAGAGACAATATTATTAGATGCATTGCTTTCTAATTTCCCACCCGAATACGTCAGAAGAACAATATTTTTTCGGGCGTAAGCAATATGTATATAACAATAATTGACTCGGTGAGAGGACTTATCACACTACATTAGCCTAGTCCCGTGCTAAGTACTGTAAGGACTTATGTCAGAGGTACTAGACAACGGAAATATATTTAATATTTTTTTGTTTAAGTAATTATATTTAAGATCAATTATCAAGAAATTATATTTAAGATGAAATATTTAGATTTCGCGGCATTCAAACGCGAGAGCTATGGCGTAGCTCGCGGACTAACCTCCACGTTACCAACTGAGCCAGCGGGCCGTCATTATACATTCCGACCGACACACCGGTCGTCGGTAGAGATAGAAATCTCTTCTTACCGCCTTCCACAACCTGAACGGTTTGACCGATTTGAATGTATTACATGTCGTAAGTGTTGCTGCTTTGCTTGTTCAAACATATTTTAGGCAAAAAAAAATATTCAGACCAAAGATCCATAGAGTAGACATTATAATAATATATCCAAATATGCAGGAGACCGGCCGCCTTGTCGTTCATTGAAAGAGGCCTATGTCGAGCAGTGACCGTTAAGGGCTGATAATAATGATACAAATATGCAACAAAGTGGCCAAAAGCTGGTCTGCATAAAATTTTCATAATGTTTCCCATGGATAGAGGTATCCCCGTGGAAGGTTTTAGTGCATAATAAAGGGCAAATCGCTAGTACAGTAATAAATAAAAAAAGAAAAAGTAAACAATGATCTTATATATAAAATTTTCGTTCTAAGTCACAATGTTAGTTACCTTAATACTCCGAAACGATTTTTATCAAATTTTATATGCATACTCAGTAGGTCCGAGAATCAGCTGCTATCTACTTTTCATAATCCGAAGTGATAAGGGTTGTCTACATTTAACATTTTCTTCTTTATTTACACGATACAAATAAACGAAATCCAATTTATGACAGGACAACGTCTGTCGGTACAGTTAGGTATATGAAAGCAATCTCGAACATGTTAAGTTTAACTTTGAACCCACCCACTGCCCGAGAGGTGTACCGTCAATTTTATCAGCTCCGCAAGGCTATCAACTTGTGCAGTCGCGGTCGCATGCCAACTCCTCTAATGGCGCGTGACTTGGAACACAGCTGGCGAATTGTGGGTATGGGGAAGCACAGAAAAAAAGACAATTAATTTTGTGTTGAATTATAGTACATTTATTGAGGAAGACTACATGGTATAAACCATGACGCTACGACAATCACGCGGAGTTACGCGCCTGAAACCTCGGGGTGATGCTAACACACAACTGCCAGTAAACAATATAATTAAATTTCTATTTAAGTAAACGAGAAGGTTTCGATGGACATTGCAATAATAATAATAATATTTGTGGGCTTATTACACCATGTTAGACCAGTCCTGTGCTAAGTAGCGTATGGACTTGTGTTACAGATACTAGACAACAGAAATATATTTAATATTCTTATAAATTTAAGAAATATTAATGTCTTAAGTTTACGCGAATGTTAGACGTTACATTAAATCTACTTTTACGGTGACGGGTTGAGTCCACGGGTTCAGTGTCCACGGTTGCTGTAAAGCTTCTGAAACGTCGGGCTACATAAATAATTTAATAAGCCGCGATAAAATCCGTAAAAGTAGTTTTATTGTAAATTTAAGAAATGTTATATATTTAAGATTTTTATTTTTTTTATTATATAAATACGCATACTACATACATAAACATCCATGACGAAGCGGGATTCGAACCAGCGACCTCTGGCGTGACACGTGAACTAACCGCCAAGTTGCCAACTGTGCCGGTTGTCTGTTTATATATAATAAGACACGTCAATTGTTGTTATGTATAATAAGACATGTTAAATGTTAATCTTTATGACCTCAACGCTCACAAAATGCTTCAATTGTATTAAAATAACAATGTTGGTAGTTAAAGTAACTCACAGAATAAGCTCAAGTTTTGCCGGTTGCAATACGCTTCCTGCAAATTCCAACTTCAAACACGTTTTAATTGTTTCCCCGTTCGGAATGTTCGGTAGTCTGGGCGCTTTCCTATTAAGTGGATAATTTAATTATAAGCTACTTATTGCGATACAATTTGAGTGTACAAATGCAAGGTTTTTACTTACGTATTTACAGCTTAGTCTTTAGTTTTTTTTTGCACGGATTCCGAATTTGAAAAGTATGTAACTTATTTATTCTAACTTGTAGCTGATACAGTGGATTGTAATCTCTTGGCGAATGTTCATGGTATTACTTGATTAATATTATTTATATACGATTTCCACTATTTATTAAATGTAATCTTTACTGATGATAGGTTTACAACCATAAACAAATTGTTAAGCCTTTAGTAGTAAACATTTTTTTTATTTAATAACCCCTCTACAAATTTGTTTGTGTAACTGATGAAGTACCCGTCCTATGTGTAATCTATATAGGATATATATATATATATATATATATATATATATCCTATGTATTTACATGGAATTCCAATAATGCAGTAGCCGGTCCGGGATGGGTGCGAGTAGCAGGAGATCGGTTGTCTTGGCGTTCATTGAGAGAGGCCTACGTCCAGCAGTGGACGGATAAGGGCTGACAATGATGATGATGAGGATAGCTAATAAGTCTGAATTATAAAAATTTGGTGCACAAAAACTAAAATAATGTATACGATATAATGTGAAAACTTGAATTTTTTGCGTCCACTCCATGTTTAATAACATGTCAAATAAAAAAAATACGTTATTATTTTCATTTAAGATTGTAAGTTTAAATTAAGAACTATTTTTGTGGCCAGCATTCTTAATTCAAAAGATACTAATAACATATGACCTGACCCGACATTTATAAAGGCTTACATATCATATAATTATATTAATAACATGACATAAGGAAATGTATATATATTCCCTTGCTTATTCTCTCTCGTTTGTCTGTAGCAAATAAACAGTTCAGAATATTTGTACGTTAATTGTATTCAGTTGAATACTTTGTGCAATTAGTTCCCTGACTAAGAGGCGTGGTCTTAATTATTGGAAACGAAGACGCCTGTGACATTTACTTTGCGTTTGTTGAATCGATTTCGACCGTGTTTAAAACACGGTTAAAATGAACTTTGCTGATAATTGTTATATTGATTATTTAGAGATAAATAGGAGTTGTTCTTTTAACGTAGGAGGAAAAACGAGCAACCGATACCTTTTGGTGAGAGCCACAATTCTGCATAATCGTAATATTGCGGTTGTTAATGGATGTCGGCAGACATTGAATGGGACCGTTAAATCGTTTATGCCCATTCGTGTGGTCGAAAGAGACGAGGGCAACGCATTTGCATGACAACAATGCAGATATTTATTTATGTGTAGGTCCCGAGTGCTCGATAACTATAAAAAAAAAATCAACTATTCTTTGTTTCTAATAATCGATCATACTTTTACTCCCTGACAAAGTGCAAAAAAAAAAAGTCTCGGGCTTGGTAGTCTCAGAACACTTAGTCTACAAATGTATTACAATGTACAGTACGTTGTATTATAGAAAAAAGTTAGACAGAAATAATCTTATTTGTGATGTGCAAATCATTCACAATTTCTTTAACAAAAACACCAACAGCGTGTACTTTGATACGCAAAGGTAATTGGATTTCCAATTACCTCACAGTGATCGGGGAGGCGCAGGGTGCATCAAGAATACACGAAAATCGGGGAGGCGCAGGGTGCATCAAGAATACACGAAAATCCCGAATCATCGGCCCAGCCACAATGAGATGGACGCTTTTAGCGGAATTAAAACGCTCAGTTACTATAAACTGTCCACATGTTTTATTGATAAGCGCTCGCCAGTGGCGGCCGAAAGAATTTTTTATTTCACGCCGGCGTTTTCTGTTTTGATCCGTCCGTTGTTTCAATATTTCAACGACTGGTGCGGATACTACGCTATGTAATTAACGCTTGTGCGTGTTTTTACGCACGATTTTGTTGGTGGTGATGCAACTTTTTTATTGCTTGGATAGTCAAACTATCGAGTGGAGCCGTAACAAAGTCCATAAATATCAACATAACTAGAAACAAGAAACGTTGCCTTTTATCTATCATTCGAGCTTTCTCGACCCGTACGAAATACCACTGACCTATTACCACATCCCCTCTTTTGCAGGACCGTTCCACCAGAAATACATAAATATTACCACCTCTTATATTATCGCTATTGTTGCGTTACCTTTAAAATCGGTACCATCAGGAAAGTAATCCTCATTCACCAAAACTTGGTGCCATAAAAGTCACCTATTCTTAGACTGGAAGCTGGCAATATTATCTCTGTAACAAGATAAAGCAAATAAATCGGGACCACCCTGCAATACATCCATATTACCACGACAGGCTATAAGTATATATAAGGCTCAAAAATAAATTCATTTTATACAAATAAAAATAAATTATTTTTAGCAAGAGGTCGTACTATGCTACATCGTCATCATCATCAGCCGGGTGACGTCCACTGCTGGACATAGGCCGCCCCCCACAGAGCGCCACAGGTCCCGGGCACGCCATTTGCATCCAGCGGCACTCCGCCACTTTAGCCAAGTCGTTGGTCCACCAGGTAGGAGGCCGTCCCACGCACATTCGGTATCATGTGAGCGAGATTAGTATTAAGGTATCGACAATAGACTAAATGCGATCTTGAGTAATATTATCACCCTTAAGTTTGTGGTATTCATTAAACGCGCTTTGAAATTTCAATAGCCTTGCCTCTAATGAACTTGCTCCGTCATGATCGCACAAGACTCATCTAGTGTAATTAAGTTCCAGGAACTTAGAACATAATAAGTGCTGATACTTTTAAAAATAATTATCCTATCTAAGGTTTTTAAAAGTAGCTTTATTTTGGCGGAGCAGGATATTTTACGCTGGCCCACCGGGTACGATGTGACTAAATGACTAACTTATGGGAATTTCAATTTTTCATAAGCAAGACCATGAAATTTGGGCGTTTGTTTAGCTTTACTGTTCCTTTGCAATGACTGAATACATTTAAGATTTTATTCTTTTGGACCATAAAAATCCATTCAATTTATTTAGTAAGTGATAGTGCAATGCTGCGTTGCAGTGGAATTGGGCCGGCACGACCGGGGAGGTACCTCTCGCTCATATAAACATAAAGTGATATATTCGGTGTGGATTCTGAATTGCCTGCGTTCCATTGCAGGGAAGGAAGAAAGGAATTATGCAGATGTGCATATGATGGGCTTCGGTAGTCGTAGAATGGCCACAACTTCTAGTCTTCCCGCTTAAAAATAATGTATTTGGTCAATGTGGGACACCGGAACACACCTGATTTTCCCCTCCAGAGTCGCACGCTCAAACTATATACAGAATGTCCCAAAAGTCAATGTCCAACAGAAAACCCGAGCTAGGCTAAATTATGTTGGTTCTGATAAAAATTAAAAAAAAACATCTCATGTAGTTTCAAAATCACGGCTATTTTTTGAAAATTTTCACCCTGTGATAACTTTACGACTACTGTAGCTACAAATCAACTCCTTTCTTATTTTTTTTGTGTGGAGTATTCTTGGGTAATGGTCCTACAAATTCCAATTCATAATTTGCACTCAACTTCCTTGGAATTGTAGAAAATATCCGCTTTATACCCAACCATGACCTGATAATGACTCCATCACTCAAATTTAACAGTCTGTCTGGAAAAAGAAGTGTACTATGCTATTTCGGCAAGTGATTTTAAAAGTTGGCGCACCTAACGGGCTTCCCACAGTGGTATAAAAGTTACTCTATTATATGTTAGATGACGAACTTTTTTCTTTTTCTTAAGACGGTCGAATTTTAGCTTATTAGTTAATCATAATACTATCACAAAACTATTCCAATGTCGTACTTTCTTCGCATCATTATATAAAACACCTTACTGAACGCCTAGATGACATTAGAATAATTTTGAGTTAGGGATATGACTAACTAATAATAAGCTAAAATTCGAAATCTCGTCATCTAAGAAATAACAGGAGTTGATTTGTAGCCACAGTAGTCGTAAACTCATCAGAGGGTGACAATTTTTATAACATCGCTGTAATTTTGAAACTATATTAGGTAGATTTTTTTAATTTTTATAACAACTAACATAGCTTTGCCTAGCTCAAGTATTCAGTTGGACGTATACTTTTGGGACAGCCTGTATAAAAACAAGCATACTCATATCATAAATTCATTTGAAACGTTTAATATGTAATTAAGCCAATTATGCGATCTATCAAACTAAACATAGTGATTATAATGGATGGTTCCATTATAATACCTAGCCGCAGTCAGTTTAGTTTAATATGCCGTGGATATTGAAATGGATTGTTTTATTTTGTGCCCACACGCCGCATCGGCATTCTGTATTTTATAAACGGTAATTAAAAGTTATGTAGCGCATCCCATTAAGAGGATATTATTTTGTCATATAATAAAACCAATATTAATCTGGCATTCTATTTAACTTATGAACCCGATTTCATTTTGTGTGTTGTTTTATTTATGTTAAATTATAGGTTCGATGACAGATTTGTGTAAAATGTTGGGAGATAGAGTTTCGAGAACGTTCCGATTGTGAGATAAATAAAATGACTTAATAGATACGTAGATGTAGCAAACTAAGATGTTATAGTAAGAGATATTACAATTCAGCATTGGGCGAGGAACTCTTGCCCACATGATGCCGCCGTAAATTGTCAGCTATGCTGATATGTTTCGTGGAGTGTGTGAGTTTCCCGTTACTCACTAGAAGAGGCAAGGAACACACCGGCATAGAAAGTAAGAAGTTCAAGGGCGTGGGTAGTCGTGAAAATGCTCCGATTTTTCTTTTGTCACCCTTTACCATGAAAAGAGAACTCACAAGGTACTGGAATGTAGTGGTAGTTACGCTCTAGCATTATTAGCTGATATTGAGAGTTTGAGATTGCTCTACTGAAGTCGCTTATCACTGTTCTAGATGGGTCTACTAAAATCGTTTGTGAGAGTTGTGAATGATTCTACTGAAGTTTACCTTATTTGTTTGTGTCAGTTCTAGATAGCTCTATCAAAATCGTCGGTCACAGTTCTTAAGGGCCCTACTGAAGTCGTTCCTGAGCGTTCGAGGTTCCACGGACTGTTTTTGTGGTTCTAGATGTCTCGGCCAAAATCGTTTTTGATAATTCTAGATAGCTCTACCAAAATCGTTTGTGAGAGTTCCAGGCCCCACCCAACCTGAAATTTGGAAAAAAGGTAGAATACATCTTATTTATGAACTTATTAGCAACGGAAAAACAAAAGAAAAACAGAATCAAGTTTTTCTTTTGTTTTTTACTTTATATTTAGCGAGTTGGTTTGCTTAGACTAATTCTCCATTAATGAAAAAAAAAACTAATATTTTTATTTTGTTTCAGGCAATAGCAGTCTTGGTTATGCTAAGAGTGATTTGCTGTTGGAGTTGATATTGTAAGTAACTTAAGGCACATTGTTAAGTAAATGAGCACTATGTACATTGTATCACGTGGGAAGTTGGGAAGGCGTACGCGGAACATTCCAACATGATACGTTATGATGAAGTAGCGATACGGGCCTCGTCCGTGAATAACAGGGGTTGATTAATTCTACATTCTAAAATGAAGAATACTGCTCGATACGTCTCAAATGTAAGTTTTTTGTAACATAACAATGCAAGCGAACTTTCAGAGACCTGAGAGAGGTTACCGCCCATAAACATCCGCAGTGTTGTTATACACATGTATTAACCCTCCAGTCTATTGAACTACTGGAAATACCCGCACTGACATGATAGCTGTCATAATGCGGCAATGTCACGAGTGCAGGAGATATGATACCTCAACGATTGTGGCAGCCCAATTGGGCTGCAATTTCACATGACACCAACTCTTCCTAAATGGAATAATATAATTAGCTTACGAGTATATATAGTTGTTGCGGTAAAGCGAATATTATTGTTATCGAGCCGAATAAGTCGTACCCACATAAGGCATCGCGAAACTGAAATTGGTGTATTCATCGTGTAATATCGTAATGTACCATTCTTATGTATTGATTGTAGTGCCATAAGCTGTACTTCTACGACATGATAGTAATATCGTAATGTACCATTCTTACGTATTGATTGTAGTGCCATAAGCTGTACTTCTACGAAATGATAACATGAACCACTAAGAACACAGGTCCAAGGGCTCCTAATCTAGTCTTGTCGCTCGTCGTGCATCCGTAACGTCAAACGTATCACTATTGTTAAATCAATTTAGCTGTATTTGGGTTTCCTTCGCTTCCACAGAATGTCATTATTATTATTTTTATAGAATAGGGGACACACGAGCAATCGGAGCTTTTCTACGACTACCGACACCCATGAACGTGTACATAATTACTATGCCTATACGTTGCCATCCTTCCCCCAACCCCAATGGGTCACCAACTGCTCACAAACCGCACGAAATGCGACACTGAAGATGTCACTTTACGGTGGTATTATATGAGCGAGAGGTACCTACACAGTCGTGCCGGGCCGATTCGTGCACCATGCATGGCACTACCTCCTCCTATGCAGGATGGCGCTACCTCTAAATTAATTCTCTAAGTTTTCTAAGGCTAAGGGATCAACCCTGGTAGAAAGCAGCTGATAAGAGCAATAACAATCCCATTACCTTAAGTACCGCCCTTTACCATTAATGTACTTTCATCGCAATAACAATGTTTTCTAGTTATTTTCTCCGCTGTTACGCAATACCGTTCCTCGCCGGTGTCCGCCGTTTTTCGTCAACTTTCACAACACCGTTCAACCACAAATGCTTATTTTATGTATGCAAAAAATAGGCTTAATTTGAAAGCAAAATGCTGTTACCTGATATTTATGACGCCTGTATAAAACTTTTTCTATAGAGCTAAGATTTGCGGTCACGGTAAAAATTGACCGAAGTTATTTGACGCTAAGAAAATGTATGGAGAAATGGTAGAAGTTTATTCATACATTTTTATGATGTTAAAATTCGATGTTAGTGATAATTGATAATACCCATTTAGTAGTATTTGTAGAAGCTACAACTTCATTGGTCAATGTTCGTTTCAAACAGCTTGTGAGTATTCGGTGGCCCATTGGAGAGGAGAGAACACTGCTTAATAAGCGTGCGGCTGTCATATTGCGTCGATAGTATTGCAAGGGGCTCCGCACTGCTGGTTTATACTTACATACATACTATAGAAAAATGCTGTAAACGGAATTTTTGCTTTAAAGATTTTTTTTGGAAGAGATAGTGCCATGCTGCATAGGAGGGGATAGAGCCATGCATGGTGCATGATACTATAACCTTCTATGCAACGGAATTGGGCCGGCACGTCTGGGTAAGTACCTCTCGCTGACTTGATACTGGCGCAAAGCGGCAGCATCACTGTCACGTTTCGTGCGGTTTGTAAGCAGGCGATGGCCCATCGGGGTGATGATAGAAGGGCAATGCATTTGCGTAACAATCATGCGAATGTTCATGGGCGTCGGTGGTCATCCAAACGCAGCGATTACTCGTCTGCCTCCTTTAGCCATAAAAGTAAGTAAGTAACCATAAAAATAAACTCTGTAATATGGTTATGGCTACTCTTGTACAACAATAATCAAGTTGCACATATCGACATATCGACAGTAGGTCGTACTCCCGTCCACGCTTCGATATTGTGACTAGCTAATCCCTCTCTTTATTTTTCTTTTTACTCTGGAAAATGTATTTGCGCACTGTCATTGACTCTGGGTGGGAACCGATGTTGTGTATGGGAGTAGCTCATTCCTAATATCATCAGGAGTAACCAAGCGATAGGTTTTATTAGTAATTCACTAGGCGATTGTCTCGTCAACCAATATTATGATACTAAAAAATATAGCTTACCTATTTGTACCAAACAGAAGCACCCGTCAACTGCAATTCTTCAATGGCACTTGTACACAGTTTTGTTATTTTATAGAGGAAAAACTTTTAATGAAGCTCGTCGCTCGGTGATCAGTGGACCGCGACGTCAAAAAAAGTTGCACATCGAAAATACGGTCTGTTCCACTTACCTGCTTTTATCACCTGTTATCGTGAATGTGAGCAATTGCGTTAACAATGCTATTGAATAAATTTAAAACAGTTTTAAAAACCGATATCATTGTGGTAGTTTTTTTTTTGCACATCCACAATAACAGTTCTAGTTTAAAATACACATCATTACGTACTTTTTTATGTTTTTTGATATCGGTCATGTTTTTTTTAATAATATTTGGGGACAAATGAACAACTTTTGTCGAGTACCAACACCATAGACATCCACATTATTATTATGCGCATGTGTTACCCTTTCATTCCTTCTCTATTTTAATGGTGAACCGTACGAAACAAAAAAATAAATAAAAAGCGTCATACTTGCCTTATAACAGTCATAGACAACCTAATATTCCTAAAAAAATTATATTAATTCCAACAGAGTTTTGCAAAGGCGATACATATAAAGGGGTTCCTACGAACAACTTGGTTTCATTATACTAGTTTAGTGAACGCAGTTGAAATTAGTACAATACCAATACTTTTAAAATATAACTACAACGAACATTCCGGAATATTTTTAACATAGCCTCTTGTCGCCGTGGTTCCGAATTACTTTTCTCAAATTAATTAAAAGTCATCGGTCAGCTAAACCGAACGTGCCTAAAATACGACCAACTTTTACGCATTCTAACTACTTTATTTCTGTCTGGTCTTAAATTAAAACAGAAGTTAGTTATTCGTGCCTAGTGGAAACATTCTAAATAGCAAATTGGAGAGAACTTATTAGACAACTTAGCAGAATTAGAAAAAGAAGACTAAAACAAAATACAAAATGGTCTATTTTGTTTTAGTCTTCTTTTTCTAATCTGTAGTTGAATCAAAGTAGACATGTCTGTCATTGTTCGATCACATTTTATGTTTTTTTAAGAATCAGATATTTTTAAACCTGCGCTTTACGCTCTCATATGGGGATGCATCCCTCCTATCCGTGGGGAGAGTGGGAGAAAGGGGGCACCTTTAGTTCCCAAACCTAGTCTCGTCACCCGGTGAGCACTCATAGCGATTCGATGAGTCTACATTGGCCTTCACTTTGCTTCCTCAGCATAAGTTTAGGTCCGCAAAAAAAAAACACTTAATTCTTTTGATAAACACCAAGACGATTTGCTCGCAACAAACTAGTACTAGGCCATACACTACATGTTGTTCGTTGTCTGCAGTCATCCTACGCGACTTTAAATGTGGCATGAATTCGGGAATTTAAGCCAGGATATAAATTGATTAGAGTAGTTAGCTATTCGTGTATTTAAATCATGATTATACTAAGTGCCTTGTACTCATCCAATTCCGCTGCCAGGGTAGGCAGCGGAATTGGATGATGTTAAGTCTCCTTGGGAATGTACTTTCAAAAAAAAAAAAAAAAGACAGTAATTAACATGATAGAATGGTCAGTAGTGCCGTGTTGCAGCGGAATTAGGCCGGCACAACTCTCGCTCACATGATACCGGATAAAGTGACATTTCGATGTCGCGTTTCGTGTGGCTTGTGAGTAGCCGGGGGCCCATTGAGGGGGAGGAGAGGCATTGAGAGATGAAAGCTACGCATCAGCATAATAATTATTTGGATATTCATAGGTGACGGTGGTCGTAAAAAGCTGATATTTCTTGTTTACACTAAAAAAATTACTCATCGAAATTTTGAATATGGAATTTTGTTATTCGTCCACTTTTAAACTTCTTAGTTTTTTAGCCTACATTTAGTAGCATTAACAATACCAAGGGTATCCGTTGGCACCCTTTTCGTATGGAACCCCAAAGTTACGCACGTGTTAATGGGCTTTTAGCTTAATTAAACGTGAAATTCGTAAGTGCTTAATAAGTGATCATGTGATATGTTTCCGCTTTTTATCATCATCATCATCGGGGTGGTGCGATTTTTTATTGTCTAGCGGGCAAACGGCGGTGTTGCGTAAGCAAGTAGACAAGTGAGACTTGATGTAGGCGTAGAAATTTCTTTTAACTTTTTCTGCGGTTTGTGGGATGTGTTCCAAAAAATTAAATAATTTTCAATTATTAAGCCTAGATAATTAAGGGTTTCTTTGCGTTTTACTGATACGTTGTTGTGTAAAATTTGGTGATAATCAAAGCAATCACTCTTGCTTTGATTATCACCAAATTTAAGTACCTTCTAGGCACGCGTGCCTCATCGTAGGCTTCTTCGTCACTCCATCAGGTAAGGTAGAGGCCAAATAAGCCTATCAATTATTTAAAAAAAAGATAAAAAAGGAAGACATCTCCTTTCCAAACTTATCCGTCTCGGTGATGAATGACGTCTCCGCGTTACGCACCATTAAAATCAATATAGTGTCTAATTATTTTCGAAAGCGCCGACATAATTTTCATATAGATAGTATGGTGTACCATAAAAGCTTGTTTTTTGTTTTTACATTTTTTACGGGGTAATTGATTTTGTCAAAGCTGTATACAAAGAGTAAGTTTGGGTTCTCCATTTAGGTTCCGGGAAGCATAAACGGATGTGTTACTTACGTAAATGTATGCCATATGGCTACAAATTTTTAAATTAACAAACACGTTAATCGAAGACGTCACCTTCCGTTATTCTTAGAGCAAAAAAAAAAAAACAATATTCTGGAACACGTCGATTTTTTTTGGTTGTCCATCCCTTTGCACTAGAGTGTACTATTACGTGAAATTATGCATTTGCTTTAGTGGGAGTGATAGTCGTAGGTGTGCAGTAAATAAACTAGTGTGTATTTTATTGTGTGCATTTGTAATAACACATTTTACATTAATTGAATTGTACAAAGAACCTTGTGTTAGCATAGTAAGTGCCAATTCTGTAGCCCTAATGTACAGTCATAAACATTCGAGTATTAAAATTCTATTAAGTACAGTAAATTCTGCCAATTTGGTTAATCGTAACATCTACTTCGCGAAAATGTTGTTCATTATACCCATCTCCCTAATTCTCCACTCGTAGGTGAACGGTACGTGGCTCAAGAAGTCTTAAGTCTGGCGTCAGAAGTCACTGTCTTCTCTAGCCTTATCCAAAACGCGCCTGCGTGTAGGTGCGTTATCGTAAGGGAAAGATATTGCAATCGACAATAGTGATACGGATGCTGGCCATCTTCTTTCAACACTCTCCAGACGCCCAATTGGTTAGACACATATACACAAAATATGTATATGTTTCTAAGAGAAACAACAGTGTTTTTGTTACGTATTGTATACATTTAGGTATGTCCAATTTTGGGAAAGAGGTGAATAGTCGAATCCTACTTAGTTGAGCATCATTCAGCTGCAATGCATCATAGCACAACCTCTTACCTGTAAAATTGTTGTAGTACAGCCAAATCAGACCCACATCGAAGGATGTCTTGTGAATTTTACCAGAGTCGAGTTGACCAGACGGCGTGGATTTGGGAAAGCAACTTTATGATGATTGTGCGGATCTATATGAGAATCGGCAGACACTTACCATTAGTTGTCCTAAATGATCATTGAACCTATAAACTAATCAAAACTCTGGATAGAAATCATTAATTTAAAAACGTAGCAATTATTACAATAAAATTACCCGTGACCATGGTTGCTGTAAATCTTCTAAATGTTGGGCTACAAAAATAATTTAATAAGCCGCGATAAAATCCGTAAAAGTAGTTTTATTGTAATGTCTAACATTCGCGTAAACTTAAGACATCAATACGGAAAAATTACTTCTAGTTTATATATTTTCATAAGTAGAAGATTGGTGTCAGTATTTAATGTACAAGGCTCAATGGCTACGTTATACAACACTGAATATAGCAACGGATGTACTGGTGAGGATGACTCTTAAAGTATACGAGGCTAACGAGAATTCAGTGACTTCATGACTTTCGACGCCCTTTCCACCTGCCCTATTATGGGCCACCAGATACTCACGAACTACACGAAACCCGATAGCATAGTATTGTAAGAGCACGTGATACTGCTACAGCAGTGTCACGTGCTCTTACAATTATACCGTAAATAATATCAATAATAAGAAAGTGAGACAATTTTACCATTTTGCCATCTCTACCATAATTGCCTACGAATTATATCCCTCACAAAAATGAGGGAAATTTGAAAATCAGCTCATTTACGTAAGTCTCACCAAGACGGTGATTATCTCAATCATCCCATCTGCCTAATACGCGAACAGTTTAGAGAAGATATCTAATTAAGTTAGGGTCACCGGCGCTTAGATAATTTATATTTAATGTAACATTAATATGTACCTACTTACTGTAAATTGTCCTCTTTGAATGAACTCAACCCATCCCTTGCCGGTTTCGTCCATTCAGGTTTTAACTGACACTTAGTAATAATTAATATTTAATGAGTATTATTTTATGGACTTACAGTACAATTAATACGTTCTCTTCATAGTGAGGTATACTTAAGTAATAATATATCAAACCTACTAATACATGGAATGTTCTATGAGAGTCCAATCATGTTCCTTACAAAAAATTACGAACACGGCACAAGTAGTCATAGATTGATTACACGCTCAGTAAAAATATCACGATTCATTTCACACCACGAGTTTACTGGCTTTGGGAGATAAGGCTGGAGTTAATTCGAAGAGATTTTCCAAATTGTTTTGAGCTCTTCAACTACATTTACGCTAAATATACTGTTCTAAATTAGTAAGCTTTTTCAGTGCTACTTGGTTCGTTAAGATAAATTAAGATACACTTACTATAGAAGTTGAAATTCGAATGAATAAATTCCTTTATGTATGAATTAATTGAATTGAATTTATATATAAAGGAATTTATATATAAATTCAATTCAAATTCAGTAATTTCTGTCTTCTTCGTGGTTCCGGTCTTGTCGTGGCAGTGTGGCTCAGTAGATACCCGCAAAGTGACACCTCTATTGTCGCCTTACTTGAGGTATAACGCATCTGTAAAAGAGTTATTCGGATGTCTATGGGCATCAGTAGTCTTCAAAAGGCTCTGATTGCTATTACCTTGAACCGTAGTGAAAACATCCTATCCTCTAAGAGTCTAATTTGATCTATACCAATTATGGTATAAAGCTGAAGAGTTTTATTGTTTAGTTTAAAGCTTTATTTCAAGTATGCAACCGCTGTATTATAGAAAGTCTACTACTGATCCAGGAAAAGTGATACTTAAAATTAGAATCGACTCAAAGAAAAAATAATCTTTTTTTACGGGTATATAACAAAAAACTTGTTAAATTAATTCATATAATGGCCCTTTTGCGTCAATAAAAATGGTAGCAATAGAAAGGAGAAGAAAATATTTAACGTTTATTAAACCAACACACACAAACTAAGGATCTAATCGAGTTTACTTACACTGTAACCAAACTGAGCCAAATCTAATACAGGCAGCTACAACATGCAACCCAACCCTTCCACTTGAACGTATATTAACTGTTTAGGGGAGTTCACCTCTTCACTCCGCATCAAATAAATGAGTCCGCTCGGTTTGATTCATTCGGATGGGGTCGAAACGACCGGGAACGAATAAAACAAATCAAACGCGCTATACATGGTGCTCTCATACTGCACTACTACTGATAGACGCGCTTCACGTACGACTTGAATCGATCTGTTTTGGCTGTACGTCAAATGCGATATCAAAAATTTATTCAACCAAACACTTTATTAGATTCAACCTCTGAATGTGTCTGTCTTATGATTTGAATTTTTGGAAAATCAATCTAATAGTTTATTGCGTTATTTCCACGTGGGGAAACGCATACACGCGCCTTCACCAGGCCTGGGTAGTTCTGTGTGTGTGGGGCTCGCGGCACATTACAGTGCCGAATACCCACAAAATACTTTGCGAGTTCCATCGGTGGAGTTGTTGAAGCGTCCCAGAACCACAAAACATCAGGTCACCTTAACGATTAGTCAGTCCCCTAAGAGGTGTCGGCCTCTTGCACAGAAGGGCTGCCGCAGACCACAGGACAACTCCACCAACTTTGGGACAGCGCAATGGGGTAAGGTTCCCACCCTCGCCCCTTGCCCTATGCGCAAAAAGGATTATATGAAAAGCGGAGGCATAGGAGCGAGAGGAGAATCTTCCTCTTATGTCTCTTCCTTTTATAAGAGGGGTACAAAAAGCACCTCCTCCTAGTACTCACTTAGTCTACTAGTCCCCTCTTCTTACAAGAGGGATACAAAGAGAAGCCCTCTTGCGGTTTCACAAGCTTGCATGACAGAGCAGCATGACACAGCACATGGCATAGCATCCAGCGCATCTGAAGTGGTAGCTTTCACTCGAACAACATAGGATAAACTAACAGCTATGCTTTTCTATGGTTCGTAACCTTGCCTATTGGAGTCAGGGTGAAGGGGGACAACGTATTTGCGTAACCTTCCCTTGTGCGTATATTCATGGGTCGTTTTTTTAAACTATAAATCAGTTATTTTGAAATGTATTATATAATAAGAGCCTAAGTGAAAGAAATCGATAGTAATTAAATGTTAACGTCAGCGAAAACGCCACCTCACCGTAATGCAATTTAACGCACCACTTGCAGTATATGGCGAGTGAAATGAGAAAACACTATATATGCACTCTTTTTCGTGACATACAGTAAAATCATTGCAATGTTTTAGTAACTATTTTACAATTAAGTAGCGCTTAAGTAAGCTGCATAACAGCAGAATTGGGCTGGCGTGACCGAGGCACTGTGTCTACAGGTACCACTACCACACGCTTACATGACATAGCTGAGTTTCGTACAGTTTATTAATAGTTGGTGGCCTATTGAAGGGGAGGAGGAAAGGAGATTCCATTTTATTTTCTATGAGGTAGTGCCATGCTGCATAGGAGGAGGTAGTGCATCAATGGTGCATGACAATGACATCCGATGCAACGGAATTGCGCCGGCACGACCGGGAAGATACCACTCGCTCACTTAATACAACCGTAAAGTGACACCCACGGTATCGCGTTTCGTGCGGCTTGTGTGTAGCCGGTGGCTCGTTGAGACGGGAGGTGAAAAGGAGGGCGATGCATCGGCATAATTATGCTGATGTTCATGGGCGTAGTATTGAAAGGCTCCGATTGCGTGTTTCAATGCTATAAAAAAGGAGAACAACGCATCTGCATGATAATATTGCGGATGTTTATTGTCGTCGGAAGCCGTTGGTCCGATTGTTCTTTTGCCCCCCCCCCCTTCCTATACTTCAAAAAAATTCTCGTAACAAATTGTATTAAGAAAGCACATAATAAAACTTATCCTGCCCAACAGGAAGATTTCGTGTTGCGAATGAAATTTAATGCGAAGTTTATATATCGCTTGGGGCACATACGTTATTTTTATTGCGGTATTGAGCGTCGGTTTTGTTTCGTTCTGTAGAACATATTCGAGTGGCAGTGTGTAAATTTGCTCCTGCGATATAACCAGGCCCGTGAAGGGCGGTGGTGGATTTTCAAGAATCCGCTAGGGCGTATGGTCCAGAAATATTAACATGAGTTGGAATACTATACGAGAATGCGGAAGTTTAGGTGGATAGTGTGGAATGATGTATGCATCGGGATAGACTGAGTTAGATCCGATGATTGGGTATTGTCCGCAAGGTCTCCGCAGACGACGTATTTGTATGAAAAAAGTAATGAATATGGAGGTGGCAAGGCAGGTATGTAAGGTTCGTGACATGGGACACTCCGTTCACTGCCTATCCTACTTGATATACCAAGCTGATTGATAACTGGCTGAATCGGCAAACTTAAAAAAAGAGAAGACAAAATTTATTACATTTATTGTATTATCTTTTAAAAATCAGGACGCCAAATTTTAATTTATTTGAACTGATAGAATTTGTGTGAGGGCCTAGAACTTTCTCTGCCGTAAATTTTCACAACAATGGAAAGAAACGAAATTCGTTCGGTGATAAAGTTTTACGTTTTAAAAGAGGAAACAGAAACCCTGATTAAAGTCAAACTAGACAGACAGTGTTTTAATAACTGGGTGACTACTGATTTTAAACGTGGGAGACAGAGCTGCGAAGACGCCAATGGATCTGGCCATCCAAATATAGTCACGTGTCCGGACATGATCAAAAATATTCAAAAAATCGTATCGAATGATAGGCGCATAAAGCTGCGGCAGATAGTAGAGATAGTTAGCACTTCCTCTTTACGCGTTTTTAACATTTTACACCAGGATTTGCTAATGAAAAAGCTTTGCGTGCGATGGGCGCCGCATTTGCTTACTGTTACCCAAAAGCAACGTCGAGTGGACGATTCGTTGGAGTGTTTAGCGCTGTAAAGCGTGATATTAACACGTTTTTGCGGCGTTATGTGACAGTAGATGAAACATGAACACCTCATTATACTTCTGAAACAAAAGAACAATCTAAGCAGTGGACTGAGAGCGCTAAACCTGAGCCGAAGAAAGCAAAAACGGTTTTGTCGGCTGGCAAAGTGAAGGCGACAGTTTTTTGGGATGATTGAGGGATTATTTTAGTGGTTTATTTGCAAAGAGGAAAAACAATAAATAGAATTATGCAAGCTTGCTGTTTACAGCAAGTTTATATTTATTGAAGAAATTCGAAAGAAGTGGCCTCATTTAGCCAAAAATAAAGTTTTATTCCAGCGTGACAACGCACTGGTGCACTCGTCATGGATTACAGTTGCCAAACTCCATTAATTGCGGTTCGAACTATTAACGCATCCCCCCTATTCCCCAGATCTGGACCCTTGCGGCTTCCATTTATTCCCGAATTGCAAGAAATGGTTAGATGGCCGATGATTTTCATCAAATTATGAAGTCATTGTCGCCGTAGACGAATATTTTGAGGGCATAGCGAAAATATTTTATCAAACTAATGTAAGGGCATTGGAGGGCTGGACTTAATGTACCCAGGTAGAAGGAAACTACGTAGAAAAATAAAACTGTTTTAAATAGATTATTAAAGTTTTTCTTTGTCGTTTCGGATATTTAACAATCACCCCTCGTAACGCTAGTTACGTAGTGGCGTACGCTTCTTATTTAAAAAATAAATGGTGTTTTTTGGAAGCTTATTTTTTATGATTGGACAGAAAATTACTACAAATGGTGAAGCCAATATTCCACTCAAGAAAAATATTATAATAGGTATATCGAAAAATAAAGTATTTTTTCTACACATAAAACTACCGTAAATTGACAGCCGTGTTTCGGGCGGTTTTAGTTTTCGGTGATCCTTTAGGGAGGAGGCAAGGAGGGCAAGACCGCTTTAGGCGTGGGTAGTCATCAAAAGGCTGCTTTGGTCGTTTGCGCCCTTATTATAAAAGAATACGTAGATCTGGCAATCGTGACGGTAAAATAAAACTGCTTTATAAAAATTAACTAATATAGTTGTTTTCTAAAACGTTCGTACAAAATATGATAGGATTCTGCATTAATGCACTAGAAAGCTTATACATTGGAGCAAACAATACAGTTTGGCAAATACAGCCATGGCATTATAGCGGGGAATGGCGACACCTGTAGCAGACAGTGGAGTGACGTCACTATATTACTCTTATTGTAAACAAGCGCGGCTATTGACACGACGGGGCCTATAAGCACTGTATTGAAATCAATCATTCCCCTGTGGCATATATATATATATATAGACGTATATACTCTGTCGCATGCTTCGCTACACAGAGAGCTACAATGCTCTCACTACACATATACAATATTTATTGTGTAGAATAATTTGATTAGCAGGGGGTTCCGTTTCCATTACGATCAAACTTTTTACGTAATATACGTTATAAAATCGGTACATAAAGTCTGGATGAAAGTGCTTTGCTTCTGTACAGTAAAAATAGCTCTATCTATAAAGAAACTTATTAAAATAATTTTAGATGTAATAGAAAAATATCTTTCAAAAAAATATCACAATATTCCTCAATTGTACACAAAGAAAATCACAATACACACATAAAATCCTCATTGATCCATTTTTTTTTTTGAATAAATTATAAAATTAATAAATAAATAAAATGTTAATATTAATGGAATCTGGTGTGCCAAATTTGGCCCATATCTGTTCAGTAGTTTGTATGGAAGAATAACAAACATATATACAATCCTTCGTATTTATAATATTAGTAAGATAACAAAAGGTTAATGAAGATTGAATCTAATTAAACATTATCAAGAGCGAGTGTAATTGAATTGGGCCGGCACGAGAGTTGAGGTACCCTACCCACATATGATACAATCACAAAATGACGCTATACGGTTGCGTTTTGTGCAATTTGTGATTTTCTAGTGGTTCATTGAAAAAGAGGGAAGGGAAAGAGGACAATACGTCTTCATTAATTCCTTTGCCGCCTTATAGAGTAAAACAAGTTTTGCATTACAAACGTTCAATGACAGTTGTAACTTATTAAACACTCAAATATAGAATTTTAGTAAGAGGTAGTGCTGTGCTATATTGCACCTCTCCTCCTACCTCTAGCTCAATTGATACCGCCGTAAACAGACATGTACGGTGTCGTATTTCGTGCCGTTTGTGACTAGCCGGTGGCCTATTGGAGGGGTGAAAAGGAGGACAACGCATTGGCACAGTAGCTATGATGATGTTCATGGGAGCTGGTAGTCGTGGAAGGACTCCGATTCCTTGTTTGTCCCCCGAGACTATAAAAAAAAATTATTTAGGTATAGTTCGCCACATACACGAGCCGTAATGAAGAGCCCATGCTTCATACACTTGTATTAACAAGTGTATGAAGCATGGGAGGGACTAATGTCGAAGTCTTTTGTATGCAATGACGCCGAGACTTTCCTGCATATGGCAAATTTTGTGCTCCAAACTTTTATATTAAAACATAATTTCGAGCAAGTGTATTTGGAAACGGCGCGCATAACATTATTGAACTCTTAGAGTGTGAGCTTTTGTGTAATGTTCTTTACAGGACTTTTGATTAACATACTATTCGAGTAGTATCAATGTATTCTAAGTAGTGTTATTATATAACGCATAATTATATATTTTATTACAATAAAAATAAATTTACGGATTTTATCGCGAAAAAAGTTGCTTTAACATTCGCGTAAACTTTACACATCAATATGTTTATTTTATATATTTTTTATAAGAAAAACATACAATATATTTTTATATAAGCTAAGCAGACTAGAAACCATAAAGGTTTGTGTGGAATGTTCAGCTAGATATACACTGTTAAAATATGTAGTATAATATATACTAGAAACTTGTCGTCTACAGATTATCTAAAAAATATGTTTTAGTTTCTGTTTTATATTATTTTTTGTGATACTTCTCATTTTCTATATTAATATTAAGAGCTGAAGAGGTTTTAATTGTTTGAACGAGATAATCTCTGGAACCACAAGTCTCATTTTTTTTCTATGACAGCTTAACTCATGAAGAAGGTTCTATATGCCAGACGTTACGGGCAATAAGACCGGAGGTACGCGGGTGAAACCGCGGGCCTATGTTGGTACATGGTAAATATACGACTAATATATTAATGTTGGTGTGATATATTATGTACCTACTAAATAGGTGCATATCATATTAACATATTACTAAATATTTCGTGTAGTTGGAAACTAAATGTGCAGTCTCATTTTAGTTACAAATCGGAGACAGATGAAAACGCTATAACTATGTAAATTTGAAGCAATATAACAGTCGCACGACTGACGGTCCTTTCTAGCATCAAACGTATATTTCAGGTAATACGGTATTAATTTATTCATTTACAAAAAAATAATTCAAAATTACTAATTTTAATTTCGGTCTAGTTAACATTACACGTCACAATGACAACAGCTTAGATTTGTGACCGAACGACGTCTGTCGAGACAACTAGTCGTCAATAAGTTCTGCAGCTAGGTACGGATTTACTTTGATATTTTTTTCACATTTTGGTTACACAATCGAAGTTCTCCTAATCATTTAATCGTTTTAGAGAATATTATATAGCGTACGCTCATCTCCGACAGTGTTGGGATACTAATGGGAAAATATTTTTTCGAATCGGTCCAGTAGTTTTGTAGCCTATTCAATGCAAACAAACAAACAATCAAATGTTTCCTCTTTATAATATTAGTATATAGTATAGAAGTATAGATTGAGCGTAACTATATTTATTAAAATGTAATATCCAAATTCAGACGAGAATATAGTTAGATAAATTACTTCTATTTTAGTTGAAATCTCAAATACAACAAAATTCTAATAAATCTCAAGTTGAAATTTAATTCTGATTATATAAAAGTAAAGCTCAGGCCAAATTAAATATCATCTCTTTGAAGTCCAACAATTTTAACATTATACTTTAATTATCTTTCGTTAAGAAGATTTCGATATTAAATATATTCGATATTAAATTAGTGTTATATACATTATGCAACAATAGTTGATATAGATTATGAAATTCAGGAGATAACCAAATAGGAGATTTAAAAGACTTAAGAAAGTTTGCTGCTAAAATTTTAATGATTGTTACAGTATGTTTTGCCTCCCCCCTCCGCTCCCTCTCACTGAAATTGACTTTTTTAGACTATCAACGTCCATGTAGATACACACAATTGTAATCCATACCTACCTCCTTCTAATGGGCCAACAACCAATTCCGATACTCGAAAAATGAAAGAAATACAGTCGCGCTTTCACAATTTATGTTCTCAGGAAAGCAGGGAAGGTGGGTAACACGTTTGAGTAACAATTATGCGCCACTTGTTTTATCTACTTAGATCATTAGAGGGGCGGGGTGGTGAAAAGAAGGGCAAGGCATCGGCATAATTATGCTGATGTTCCTGGGCGTAAAATTCGTTAAAGGGCTTTTGCTCCTTTGTTCCCCCTACACTATATAAAAAAACGACTTACCTTTTTGTTTTGTTTACGCGGGGAAACACATTTACTTGCCTTCACCGGGCCTGGGTAGCAAAATATAATGCCGAGTGCCCACAAAAACCATCCCGGAACAACAAGTCATCAGGGCACCTCGACGGCTAGTCAGTCCCATAAAGGACTGACGCATCCAAGGCACCGCAGACGCTCATCCATCCAACCTTACGCACAAGCGCCTACTCCTTTTAGTCTCTTGTCCTCCCTCTTCTTATAACGGAGGTATAAAGAGAGAGAAGAAAAAGAGAAAGAGAGAAATACGATTCGCATGGGTTCACCGCAGGCTAGTGAGCCCCACCGTCACAACTAAGCTTGTACCATGGTGAGGCCTATCACTTACATTACACTTATGTATAACTATTTCTACGTTGTGCAGGTAGATGTTTTTCGTTGTATTTAATTTGGGTCTGGACCCTGAATGTAAGATTATTTCCTTAATGAATTGTAAAACTAATGTTTAAGCCCCCAGGACGGTTAAAGGACTTATAAAATTAACTTTTTTTAAAGATTTTCACGTTATTCATTTAAAGATTAAGATTTGTGAATAACATTCCCATACTCTATTATTTGACTGCAAGCGTGAAGTAACTTCTTCTTAATATGTACAAATTTGTACAATGTACCATTTCTTATCATTCCACGTTCTTTGAAATAAAAATTTTCGTTTAGAAGTTACGAGAGATGTTTAGTTTTACGATTAAACGGAAAAATATTACTTTGTTTTTATGTACAACCTTATATTTGTAGCTCTACATTCAGGTGAAGTCGAGGTGGATCAAACGTTATTTATATTCTTTTTAACAATTCCTTTGAAAACATCATTTATATCTGGCTAATTTTCTTTCATGTAAAACTTAAAGCTAGTTGTTTTTATAAGAACTCTCCTTCATTCGTTTTATATCTTGATAGTTCATTGTAAGTAAGTCAAGAAGCGCACAAATCCTTTTCAAGTTTCTTTGTAGCCTCAAAGATACAAAGTAGGTTTAAAAATGCTTCTCTTTTTTTTTCGGGTTTTTATCACAAGAAGTTTCTACGAGAGAATCTCAAGACGTTATGTCTACTTGAGTGTTACTGAGATATATTGCACAAGTGTAAATTATAATGGTTTAAGTGGAAGATCATAATGTTTTTTATCATTTAATTTAAGGTAATTTTTTAACAACTCAGGTCCTTAGCGACCACGGATCATCGTCTAACCCACCTGGTGAACGGTCTACCAACACTTGGTTTTAAGGTAATTTTTTAACAACTCAGGTCCTTAGCGACCACGGATCATCGTCTAACCCACCTGGTGAACGGTCTACCAACACTTCGTTTTCCTAAACGTAGCATCCACTCCAGACCTTACTGGCTCATCTGCCATCTGTTCTTCTGAGTGTGTGGCCAGCCCATTGCTGCTACTTTACATACTTGGTTTGTTTTATTATTTACATCATAAAATGTTTTGTACTACTGTGTTGCGATATCATTTCCTAACAACACTTTAAATGTAAAAGTGTGTATGTTTTTATTGCAAGAGTAAACTAATGAATGGATTTGGGTTAAATTTGGCACAGATATAGATTGTAATCTGGAATAACATATAATCAGTTTGTATCCCAAAAAAAGTAATGGTTACCTTGTGATACTTTTGTTTATAGAATTAGGAGCGTTTTTACGACTACTGACGGCCATAAACATCCACACAGTTATAATGCCGATACGTTGCCCTCCACCGGCTACTCACAAACGGCACGAAACACGACACTGAACCTGTCGCTTTACGGCGGTTTATTATGTGAGCATAGGAGGATGTAGTGTCATGCACCACATCCTCCTATGGAGCATGGCACTACCTCTTCCTGAGATATATTTTATACTTGTAAAACTGCGGTGAACGTTATACTGCACACACTTTGTAGTACACACTATATTTAAACGTACCTTCTACAATTAGCGCGCCGAATAGAAATATCATGTAATGGATAAAATCAATCATATCTGTAAAGCACTAAATGATACCTAACGATTGTATTATAATTAATAATCGAAAGTGTATCATAATACATGATTATCTATATCAATTTTTTCATCTAAATGACTTTTAATTCTGTTTATCTAGATCAATTTTCCGAAATCCGTTAAAGAGATTCGTAAGTACCGTGCACCAATCATCTACAGTTAATCGCCATAAAGTATTTAGTGCAAGTAAAAATAACTGCTGACGTTAGATCGGATGCGGTTTGCGCCGAGCTGGCTCGAGCGGTTCCGCTGCTGATTCTCTTAATTGGTGAATCTTAGCTCACTCAGCGAATTGTAATTACGGCTGTGCAACCTATCGCAATTAGTTCGCATATCAATCGCTTACGTTCAATATTTTGTTAGTTCGTTCTTAGATCTTTAATCTTAGGTAAAAAGATATTGAATCTTAGGTCTTAATTATTTTATCCCGGATTGGTTGGATTTAGATTTTAGATCACAGATTTTTGTTAAAGGTGGAATCGTGTAAAATTAATAATTATAATAGTCTCTCATTACGGTCAGAAATTGCTCAAAACGATTCCAATATTTAGTAATGCGGTATATTTTTTTTATAGTATAGGGGGACAAACGAGAAATCATAGCTTTTCTACGACTACCGATGCCCATGAACATCAGCATAATTACTTTGCCGATGCGTATCCCTCCTTCCCTCCCCTCCCCCCACAATGGGCCACC
>JAFELO010000991.1:190591-207466 GCA_017140195.1 Eumaeus atala
GATATATGTCACTTTATGGCGGTATCAAGTCAGCGAGAGGCCCTTACTAATTGAAACAAATTGTATAAGAGGTGGTACACTATTTCATTGGGCCGGCATGTTCAGGCACAGACATGAGGATCAAACGAAACATTGTTATTAGGATTTATCAATTTCTAATAACAGTCCGGAGTCCGAACTAGTAAAGTTGGTGTTACACTGGGGTGTAATCCGCCATAAATCAGTCATCGAATTCTCAATTTTATATTCGACCATGTCGGATTACCGTAGATGACTCGTTTCAGACTTGTAGCCGAAACTCGGCTAGACGACATTAGTATTATATGAAAATCTACCAGAGATCTAAATTTCTGAATTGATAATGATTACTTTAACGAATGATGCATACATACTATTGCATATGACGTATCTGATGGTAGATAATAACATTTGAAGCACAGATTTCAATACACTTTGACATACGATAGCGATGTCAGACACAACTAGAACTCGGTTTCCGAACGCTTGTAATTGAAATAGATCGAGTTTATAAGATTCGTATCACGTTCGGAAACTTGCTCTGAGCTGTAGGATTCGATATATTAACGCGAGATATCGATGTGTACATCGCGAATTAGTTGTATCGAATGACGAACTCGATTCGTGTTGAATTGTGAGGATAATTGCTTTTAAATCCCGTACAGACACAAACAGGAATGTTTATTTCATTTTGATTGAGCGGGATTAAATTGTAATGTTCTGTGTTGGCTATAAATATATGCGTTTGAAATAAATATCTTCTAAGAAATCAACTGATGTATTTTTAAAAGGAATGCAGATGTGATGTTACAGACATTTACGTGACTATGATTCAATTCCTCCGCGTCACAACAAATTTTTTGCCTGTCAGACTAAATGATTTAAGCCTTTAGTGAGTGACTACTTACGCCCATAAATATCCATACAGGCTGAGGTGTATATTTACACGTGGTCACACTATATCTCTAGCAGGCTACGGGATTCACAAAAATCTTCTGAAACGTAGACGCGTAGTTTCGAAACTAGTCTTGTTTTTGTAGTATAGAGAGACAAACGAGATATCGGAGCCCTCCTATGACTACAGCCGCCATCAACATTAGCAAAATTACTATGCTGATGCGTTGCCCCCCTTTTCACCCCCACTCCCCCAATAGGCACTGAGAGGTACCTCCACGATCATGTCGGCCCAATTCCACTGCAAGGCAGCATGCCACTACCTCTTACTGTAACTTTTAGCCTTCGAAGCGATAGCCACATTTTTGCATGGTGATGCTGGAGTTGAGTGAGCGAGATGTGCCAACTGTCGGCTCGGCTGACCTGTAAATCAGCAATAGCATATAACAACGAGAATATTTAACATTTATGCATGTTTTGCTAGGTCTAATGGCTTTTAGTGCTTATCGACGCCCATAAACGTCTACATAGATTCTACGTAAAAACTTCTTCCGCATCCCTCCCACCGGACCTTATCCCGAACGAATCGCGATGCTACTATAAGGTGGTACCATGTGAGAGTTCATGTCACACCTGCCCGTTCACGACGGCCTAATTCAGCTGTCATACAAAATTGATGATGATATTGTCGCGTACTAAATTTAATTTACACATTAAGGTCCCGAGATCTTTTTATCGCGTGTTAATAAGAAATCGTTGAAATGGAACATATGGGCGCCCAAACATCTGTTCAAGGGATGGGTATTTTTGACACGCGTTAGAAAAGCTCTCGTGCGAACGGGGCTTTAATCAAAAATATTCAGTGGATGCATAAATCACTTTGACATTTAGAGAACGATCAATGCTATAATCAGATCAAAGATCTTTTATATTATGTAAGTATCATTGATAGGTTCATATTTACTTTAAATGTCTAAGGATCGAAAAGAGCTTTAGTATTTACCTCCTATAAGATGTTTTTAAATACAAAGTTGATAGTAATATAAAATATTCAATCTGATTTAATTCCATTCAAATGAAATTGGGAACATCGTCGGATCTCAGTAATTTAACCTTTTATTATGTATCAAGACAAAGTCTGTCCATTGGATAAAAATGTGCCCACCGCTAAGATATTTTTATATTAGCTCCACAGATACAAAATAAATAGGTTTGACCTTTAGTGTACATAATTAATTTATCTCTTTAGAATGCTGGATGGTATGCGATTCTCGCAATGAATGATTGTTCTAGTGCGCATCACAAAAAGCACGATACGATATAAAACAAATTCAACTGCAATACAGAAATACAACTGTCGTATTAAAGTATGGCGATGGCTGTTCATATTGCTTAGCTATACGCACCTACCAACACAAAAAAGATATAATTTATAATATAAAATGTCGATAAAGTTACAAACGAAATGATATCAAAAACTTATTTCTCCGAGTCCTCTACGCCGATTATTGCCGAAAGTTGTCAAAGCTTGTCGTAACTTTGGGCCATAATTTAATTCATAACGGACGGAGGGCGATTTTATTTTATCGGCGATTTCACTCGTTACAAAATGTCCGATTCGATCAACATCAATCCGGTTGTCAATGTTTATGTCAACTTAAGGATTTCTTTTCAATTTTGTGTGAATTTGAATTGAATTTAGTGGAGATGGCGTGAAGTAATTTTTATGGTAGGTATAGGGCTTTCAAAACAACATATATTGGCATACTTATTACTCATTTGCTGTTCTCTTATCTCTCCTCCCCTCCAAATGGCTGCTGGAAACTCACAAACCGCACTAAACGTTAAAAGCCGCATGGCATTACCTCTTACTAAGCAATTAGCATGCAAAAATAGAACAATTACACACGTACGTTTGCGACAACTTATGTTATATTCTATAAAAAGGAATTACCAAGAACAGGGGGTAAAGGGACTATTGGAGGTTTAATCTGACTTTTAAATACATTTATCTAATCATGGTCTCTCCACACTCACAACCCAGATCAAACTCAAAATAGTATAAGAAACAAACAATGGAATCAATACAGCTTTTAATAAGGTTAGTAAAAAGTTAGGGAACGAAGTCTTGTTATTAGTCTTAGACCGTCTCCCGATGTGTCTTATAGTAACCGTTGACGCGGAGAAACGAATTTACGCGTCTTCACTAGCCCTGGATGGAGTCCAATGGTGTGTGGGACTCGCGGCACATAATAGTGCCGACCCACAAAAACACCGCAAGTGCCATCAGTGCCAGCCACCCTTGTACTCTGGAACAACAAATCATCAGGAAACCTCGACGGCTAGTCACCCCCTTAAGGGACCAACTCCGCCTCCATAGATGGGGTTGCCCCGCACTACAGGACAACCCCAAAGACTTTGGGACAGAGCAATGGGGTGAGGTTCCCATCTTCGCCCCTTGCCCCGTGCGCAAAAGCGCCTCCTCCTGTTGCTCTTAGTTCCGCTATTCTTATAAGAGGGGTACCGAGAGCGATTCCGCCTCTTGGTCTTTATGCTCCCTTTTCTTATAAGAGGGGTACAAAGATCCACCTCGGTTCAATTGGCTTCGCCTGGGTTCATCCATTTCACCATGGTGGGGACACTCGACACTTCTGTCAGTATTGAGCAATAAAAACATGTTAGTGATTACTGACGTCGTCGCTACTTTACGACAGGAATAAAAACACCGCGACCGTGCTGCTAGGGGTTCATATTCCATGTTAATGGCTGCTGCGGGTTCTGTACATTGTGAATATTTTTAACTCCGATAATAACATTCGACTAAATATATTTATAATATGTGAATGCACAGAATAAAATGCCTCTTGCTGCCCCCCAAAGTCTACTATACTTAAAAAAAAATACCTTCACGTATGCTCAGAACAATCTGACCTGCCTCGTTACTCATTAACCCCGTTAAGCCCCGTTATATAACATTACTTGTTACTAATCTCAAGTGTATTTTTGTCAATATGTTAGGTATCAACTGATGAGTGTTCGATCTATTCTAGTCGGGGCCAGCGCTGTGGGCCAGTAATGTGTCCTACACACGTACGGCGCCCACTTTCTCTCGACGCTGAATGCCCAATCGAGTCCGGTATACACGATTTCCTCATTAACGTCCTTTTGTTAGCGACATCTCCGATGCATTGTACACGTGGGGTCGTTTCACAAAGAATCGACTCGGAATGCTTCCTTGTTTGACACTAGCATGACCCCACGGTTAAGCCGAGTATCTCCTGTTATGTAGGTCGTTTGACGACGGCTGGCTCAGTTGTTAACGTGGCGGTTAATCCGTGTGCTACGCCAGTGGTCGCGTGTTCGAATCCCACCTAGGTCGTGGATGTTTGTATATGTAATGTATGTCTTTCTCTTAAATAAGACTCTTAAATATGTTGTTCTAGTACCTGTAACATAAGTCCTTACGGGACTTACCACAGGACTAGGTCAACGTAGTGTGATTAGTCCACGGATATTAGTCATTAGCAGCGGCCCGACACGGAACATAGGGCCACTACTGAAGGCGCTGCAGATAGCGCCCCCTTCGTACCCCCATTCGTCGTCGGCGGGGGGAGGACGCGTCGGCAGCTTCCTCTCATCCGCGGACCAGTAGTACCTAAAATTAGCACGTTCAAACAAACAAACTCTTCAGCTTTATATTGTTAGTGATTAGTGATAGTGATTTATGTTTAACTTTGACTTAAGAGCTATCTTTTGAAATTTCCAAGAAATTACATGCGACTGAATCGATGCAGCCCACGTTTAAATTGACGGCTATACGCGTTTGAAAAAAATAAATTTTAAAGTTTAACCATAAGAGTGTAACAACCTAACCTATTTTTACAATTCATGTTAATATAATTAGATATTGTAGATTATAGTATTCTATCAATACTTCTATGTGTACTAATAATATCATGCTGCATTTTTTTGTATGTTTGTTTGAATGCGCTAATGTCAGGAACTTATGGTTCGATGTGAAGAAATATTTTTGTGTTGGATAGTCCATCCGACTAATGGAGCCGGAGACATGAGCGCAGCGGTGTTGATGCTAGTTACTTATATAAATAAAAATCAACTACCTCCTCAATAATGCATGCAAATTCTTTGACTGTACTAAGTTTGAGAATTCATTTATTGCTTTTTTCGGAGGGGAGGGGGTTTTTTGGTTGGCGGCGTCATTGCTCCCGCCTCTACAGTTCATCGGACTTGCGAAGCCTTTTGTGTCTTCTGGTTTGGAGACGATAGGGGGACTGCCCCTCTGTTGTCCTCAGATGGGAGGAGATGTTCCTGGTAGCTTTGGGGGCGTAACCTATAGTGATCAATTCGGGGACCTAAAAGGGGGTGACGGGCCCCCTCTACACACTAGTGGGACGTTGCGCGCACTGCATTCAACTATCGCGATCGTCATTGTTCTTATATTGCCACGGAATCAAGTATCCATTCTCTATCTAATACTTATGTACTAATCAGCCAATTAACTCAGCTAATTGGTTATGAAGCCATTTTGTTTTATTATAAATATTTTATAGTGGCGTATCGCAATCTATATAGTCAATATTGTTTCAATCAATTTCACTCATTTACAATGATTTAATATGCATCCAGTAATATTTTGTGAGGTGGCAGTATGGTATATTATTTTATTCGTAACAATGTCTGTCTGTACACGCACAAAGCGTAAGCAAAGTAAGTAAGAAGTTAACTTTTTTACACGGAAAAACGGATTTACGCGCACACACCGGCCACGGGTGGGGCCTTAGTGGTGTGTGGAGCTTGCGCATTAAAACCACTACAGGTGCCCTCGGCGCCGATTTTTTTGAGGTGCCCAGGAACTACAAATCGTCACGGCACCACCTCCACGGAAGGATTACTCGCGCCACCGCCAATTCCGCCATCTTCGAAACAGTGCCAAGGGGTGAGGTTACCATCCTCGCCCCTTGCTCCGTGCGCAAAAGCGTCTCTTCTTCCTCCACTTTAGTCCCCACTTCTTATAAAAAATGTTACGAAGAGCAACCGCTCCTCCTGGCCTTTTGTCCCCTCTTCATATAATATCTCGGTGTCAGAAGTGGCCCCCTCGATTCAATTAACTTTGCCAAGGCGTCTGGTTTCACTACAGACTACTGACCGCCACGTCAAGGGTTGAACAATGATGGGAAGGTAAAACAATCTACGGGACTCGTAAGCTTAGATATTACTTGTGAGCTTGTTTCCTCTACTACTATTTTTTTACAGCATACGGGTCAAACGAACAATCGGAGCCTTTTGATGACTACCGACGGCCATGGACATTCGCATAATTGTTACGCGGATGCATTGCCCGCGGTTGCGTGGCCCACTGAGGGGGGGGGGGTCTAGGAAAATCTATCCTCAATGTTTATATTTTTTATTCGCCATCAATTGGCCCATTGTAGGTGAAAAGGAGGGCATCACATCGGAATAATTATGCTGATGTACGTGGACGTCGGTAGTCGTTGACAGGCTCCGATTGAACGTTTGTCCCCCTATACTATAAAAATCGGATCCGTAAATTTTGCATAAAACAGTAACAAACAAACAATCATACAAACAAAAATAACAAAGATACAAACATTTTCATTTACAACATTACTCATACGATTTGAAGACCTCTATCATGTGAAACGACCACAATTGTCAAATCCTTGTACATAACACGCTTGTCGCACTAACATGTTCCAATCAGCGTGTGTCTTTACAACTCTGCTCGTTCCATCGATCGGTAGGTTCTAGTTGTATAATTAAGTTGCTCTTGACAGGTGCTAATGAAGCAAAGATACGTTTAAATCAACAGCCGGGTACAAATATTAACAGCACGTTCATTAGCTTTATATAAATATGCAGATGTTTAGATAAGTATTTAATCTACTTTGGAACGTTCCTGTCTCTGTAAGTAATTAAAAAGTATATAATAACAAGTAATTAATTTCAGGAACCACAATAAAACATAACATTTATAATGCATTGTGCATTTGAAAATTTTAAAAAATATATGATGATTGTACAAATAGTTATCAAATTATAGTGTTGCCAAGAACAAGCAGATAGGTCTTACATTAAGTAATGGCTGCGTCCGAAACCTCTTTGATAAAGGCCAACACATCTACATACATATGAAGATATCGATGGACATCAGTGGCCATCAAATGGCTGCAATTGCTCGTTCACGTTGGGAGGTACCTCTCGCTCACTTGATACCCGCGTAAAGCGACAGCTTCGCGGTTTGTGAGTTTTTGGTGGCCCATTGGGGGAATCCCTGTCGAAACAAACTCAGTGAGTCGTCAATTATCAATTATTTAAATATCTTCAACCATTCATTTCCATATTTTAAACAATATATAATTTGTGTGTCTTGCTAAATAAGTAACACCGAAACTGTCTGGGTAGAGTTTCTTATTCCCAAGGTATTGTCATTCATTCAATTAACTTATATCCTCTACAACGGAAAAGGTTCTTAAAACTGCTTTAAATCTGTAATTTGGCAGTCTTAGGACACCTTCCGCGATCCTATTGTAATAGCGTATACATCGCTCCCGAAAGGAATTGCGTGCTCTTCTAGGCCTATGAACTTAGTATATTCGTATATAGTTTTCGTTTGTATTCTTATACATAAAAATGTAGGCATGACGTGGGGGGCTTCCTCGACCTCTATAAAAATAAATCACGAAATTTTTTCACACGACCTTTGACGCCTCTGTATTGTAATAACTCGTCAAATCACTTATGGTAATGCACAGACGATATGGAAAGTACATTTAGCCAGTAACACTGCACGTGACGCCAGGCACTGTTGTTTTGCAAGAAACTCGTCATAATTGTGCCACAATGCAGTCACATTTTCTATAGAAAGTAGGCCGGCTTGATGAGGGATTTCTTACTAAATATGTGAGGTGTATGAGAAAAGCAAATGATCAACGGTTCGGAGTTGAAATTGTAAATATAATTGAATGTTATAATGTGCAGGTAGCGTAATAAAGAAATATATGATGGAAAACTAACTAACTAGATCTGACCTGGCATGTTCATGCTAATGTTAATTGTATTGATTGTAGAGTATTGATTGTAGAGTATTGGGCGGTATTGATGACTATCGCATGGATTGTAATAATGAATATGCATATTAATTTCTAAAAATGACGACTACCTGCTATTTGTTCTCCTTTCGACTCCCCTCAAATGTTCCACTGGAAACTACAAACCCCACGAAGCGCTGCATAGCTGTTATTTTTGACGTCATCATGTGAGCAGGTCCGATCGAATTCAACAGCAATGTAGGCAGAACACCTTACTGGAGATACGCAAATAATACTGTTCATATATTTAAGATATAGAATGTACTCCCACGTAATAATCATAATTGAGTTATGAACGCATGTATTTATTCTCTTCATACAAACATATGTACATAACTCCATGTCCATCAAGTAATGAATGTGGAGGATGCAAGGCAGGTACGGGTTTATGTGACACCTGTTCACGTTCGCTCTGCTTACCCCATTAGGGAACGGGCTTGAAGATGTATTGTTGTTATTGGTGAGTTATAAACATGATACTGGCGGGAATCAAACACGTCAGGTGCGTAGCAAACACGATACGCCAATTTTCTACTAATAATAATGATAATGATGATTGATAAGAATGATTGTGTTTATGTTGATTGATAAGAATGATTGTGTTTATGTTGATTGATAAGAATGATTGTGTTTATGTTGATTGATAAGAATGATTTTGTTTATGTTGATTGATAAGAATGATTGTGTTTATGTTGATTGATAAGAATGATTGCGTTTATGTTGATTGATAAGAATGATTGTGTTTATGTTGATTGATAAGAATGATTGTGTTTATGTCGATCACCATGAAATATCCGCTAGATTTTCAATTTCATAATGTCCTTTCAGGGCGGCTTAGGTTTGATTAAACACTGCACTGAATTTGATTCAATATGCAACCGTTGGTGAATGCCCTATTCTCGTTGCTCCAGACTATCGTTTATGAATTGCGAGTAAAACGATCGCAAGCTAATGCTCCCCTTTCTCTGTTATAAATTAGCCTAAAAGATAGATATAGGTTATTTCCACGATGATAAGGCAGAATTCACGAAAAATTAAGACACCATAGTAACGTTACGAGTTAAGTAATGTACCGAGTGAGAGTATTAGAAGATATCTTATCTATAAGGAGCGTCGTTATTTTCCAAAAATCTCGGATTGGATGCCCTCTTGGACTATCAAACAACAAAAAGATCTAAGCACTCGTTCCGACGCTTTGGTGTAAAAACAGTCTTAAGTGAGATATAAAATTTCTACATATTGACCAAAAATCAATCAAAGGGAAGAAAACGCCCTGAGCGTTTTCTTCCCTCGATCTTCCTTTCTTTCAATGACAGCTATCCTCAGGGCATTTTTTTCCCAATGACAAATATCCTTGTACATGGCATACTCTTATGACAGTTGCATGATGTGTAAAACGCTTTCTGTTGATCCTACCAATTATACCTCGATCGTACTTATGTTATAAATGAAAAAGTTTATATGCGTATATTTCTATTTCTTATTCTTCTTAATTCACGTAGAAATTGCTACAATCAAAACTTGAACTATTGTCGTTCATTTATGCATACTAGTCGATACTAGTATAGCTTTTGTCTGGCGAATGCATTAAGTTGCAAATTGGGATCACCAAAAGTGGTGATCCCAATTTGCAACATATTGCCAACCACAAGCTATACTGGTGATCCCGACGTGATTGTGTTTACAAAGCGGCCTACACTAGCGTGAAAGGACCTACGAGTGGCGTAACAATAACAATCAGCAAAAATGTCAAGAGCTCCAGACCCAGGCCACAGAAGGCGGCGCTCAGAGGGTCCCCGGTCGTTCTCTGATCGCGTCGCGTAGATTTACGCATAGGTGGAACACAACAATATTTTAATAAGCTTCTCTAGATAGAGAGACATAAGCGCCTCATCCCATTAATTTACCACGGCCTGCGGGGGGATCGGTAAAGGAACATTGGACGTAGATGAGACAAGACGATCTTTAGTTACGCCTCTCCATATGGAGGGATAGAATGGCCCTAAGGAAATAATTTGTTACGGACCTGAGGGGGCCCCAGTCAGAGAACAGTGCGCACAGGTGCAACAATATTTTATTGAGTTTCTGTATATGCAGAAACAGAGACGCCCTGTCAGATTAATAATCCTCTCCTCCTATAGATATCTATAACATATATATAGGAGAGCCTCTCTGACCGAGGCCGTCTTAGGCCTTATACACAGGTGCAACATAACAATATTTAGTCAAACTTCTCTATGTGGGATAGGGGGGCCCAATGCAATCAATTTGCCATTGACCCTAAACGTGTATCAATGGCGTAACTGTACAGTTACGCCATTGACGTGGTCACACTTGTTGACTACTGAACCTACCATCGTAATGTGACGTGGTTACATTACGATGGTAGGTTCAGTAGTAAAGGTTATTAAATATATTTCACCGTGGACCATTAATGTCTTCCTGTTGGTGATAACAGTGGATAACAGAAAGTGTTCGTAAACTTGGTAGGGAGTAGCACCGCTTCTCCCTTGAGAAATTTGTTGCTTGGCCGATAATTCCCGTTCACAATGTGTTACAGAGCACGTATCACATCTCTTAATTAAATTATCCATACCATGAGATCTTACAGAAAGGTTTGATTTGTTTGTGTGCATTGAATATGCTCGGAAAGTATGGAATTGATTTGCAATTTTTTTTTACTGTTTTACTACTTTTACTATTAGATTCGTACATAATCGGTTATACCCATTTATTTACAAATATAAGTACATATTGTTGTCTTAAGTTTACGCGAATGTTACATTACAATAAAATTACTTTTACGGATTCCATCGCGGTTTATTTCATTATTTATTAGGCCCGATGTTTCAGAAGCTTTACAGCAACCATGGTCACCCGTAAAAGTGGTTTTTATTGTAATATATAAGTACAATTTCATACTGAATTATCATACTAAAGCATCCGTGAATGTACATAAACGTTTCTTTTGCAATATCAACCTAATGTACAAGATTTTAAGTCGTTTTTATGATGCAGATTAAATTTGCAAGATGGGCAAAGTTTAAACATATTTCCTTAGAAGGGCTAAGCTTCTGTATAAGTTGCTTTAACAAAGTGCATAATTTGACAGTTGCACATCTTTTATATGGAAGGTATTGAGACCCTGTATGCTGCATATCTTGGTATTCTTCTAAACAATTGGTTATACCTGAGGAACATAGGTGATACAATATTTTTAAAAATTTTAGGGATCCGCATCAAACTTGTATGAGTATGATAAATAATTTAATTTTCATGTAAAAATATATTACGCATATTGTTAATTCGTGTGCTCTGCTGCTGATAGATCCTTACCAGCTCATTCTAGGCGGCTGATGGCACCTGCGATGTTTTAGTGGGTATTAGCTTAAGCCGCTTCTAAACGGCTTTGGATTCCACTACGGACTGCCAATAAAACCAAGAAAATAAACTGTGAAATCGTGGATTTCATTGTGAATGTTAAACAGAACGAGAGTTCACATAGACTCCTATTCTCAATTTCGATAAATACTAGGTACATAGATTTATCTACCCGATTCTGCGAGACGGGAAGTGATCTTATCTCCTCGTCCCTGTTTCCGATTAGGGCGTCTGATTGCGATGCAGCCCTGACGTGACGTAGACGACAATGGCGGCGCTACCGCTGGCGACGCTGTGACGCGTCACCGAGGACCACTCCTCGTAAGCGGTATTGTAAACATTGTGTTATCGTTATATTAATACGCGAAGCTAAAACTTTGGGCCCCTTTTTAACGAAAATTGTGCGGACGTAGGAGTATGAAATTGTACACACTTATATTATATGTGTAGGAGTAGTGCAGAACTATTTTTATATACGATTCTTTTATATAACATGCGTAAAATTTCATTATTTTATTTTAATAAAATGTTATCCACACCGTACTATACACACAATCTAAAAACTTGTGCAATACACAACTTGTGAGACTTTGAAACATATTGTGTAGTAAGATAGTTCGTTTTATTGTATACCTAGAAAAAGGTTTCAAAGTCAAGCTTTACTATATTTCGATCTATTTTATAATTAAGATCGAATTGGAAACACTCGGCGATCGCTAGTATTTTTAAAACTGGCTGTAATCGGTGCGTGTTGCTATTCTTTCCAAGACCTTTCTCCAATAACTATTAAGATTTTCTAGAGACCAGTGCTATATCTCCTATCATTTCTGAACCCATGAAGTACAGATGAGGAACAAACGGCGATCACTCTTACTTAAAATATGTTTATTGTGATTGTACTGTAATACGAGGTTTACCTAATATACTTGTAAGAGGGCTATATTTTTATTATAGATGGGTCTTACTGTAGACTAAGGAGAGTCATTCGAACTTATAGCCTTTACTGGAAAACCGCGAGTATTCTCTTTGAAAACTCTTAGTCTCAGCTCTTATAATTGATTCCTAAAACTGTATTTAATTACCTCGGGAGCCTTATTAGTCTTTTAGTATTCGCGTTGATTTCTTTCACACAGCATTAAGTGAACAATTTGAGAATTAATACTTAGGTGCCTACATATATATATATATAGTCACCGGACCTCAGCTGGCTGTCATCTCTTTTTTTGTCTGTTTGAAGTCATTGTAATCCCGTACTGTCTCCACATTAATTGGGGTGGGAAACTGGAAACACTTCCTACTCCTCCTATTTTTTCTGATTAAATTCGATGCGGGTCCCAAGGTTTTAGCATTCCCTAAGGCTCCCTGCGATTATATCAGGGGGTCATAAGTGGTGGAAGCTGTCGATCCTGAAGACGCAGAAGTAGCAGCGGTGGGAAAGTGTTGTGGGCCATGCCCGATTTAAAAAAATATAATAAAAATATTGTCGAGTTGTAGTTTAAAATATGAATCAAATATCAGCATTATCAGTCGCAAACTAAGTGACCTCCAGGGTTATGGGATTTTATTTGGTGCTTTATGAAACTCGAACTGAACTCCCGGAATTCTCGCCCAGTCTGGCACAATTTTTTTCTACATAAAAGTAACATTTCCGTAAAAGCTGTGACTATGACACGGAAAATCGAAAAAACACAAACTCATAGCCGTGTTCCGCGCAACGGTTGACCAATTTGAAATGGTCGTAAATTCGCCAAAAAAAATGGAGCTTCCGGGAACATGAAGTGACTTTTACCGAATAAATGTTTCCAAGATATACCGCGTATTATAAGCTTTTCAGAGTTTTTATTTCTAATTCCTACTAGTAATTTGGTACACATACATTATGATGCCCCCGAATGGTAATATTATTTTTATTCATAGACGACAAATGTCTGACCACGTGATGATAAGTGAGTATAGACGCTTGACAGCTACTGTATACTTTATAGTTTAAGGAAGCTTGTGGTGACTAGCGACCCTCATAGGCATTCGCTAATTGGTATGCAGACGTGTCCCCCTCCCCTCCAATGGGTAACCAGAAACTCATATATCGCACGAAAGACGACAGCGATGCTATCACTTTCATCGTCGGCCCAGTACAACATTGCACTTCTTACTAAACATCGGCTTGCGTTGAAAAGCTGTCGGAGCTTTATTCTGACCGCCGCCCATAGTCCTAGTCTATAGAACTTTTCGCCTCTCGGGTTCTGCCGGTCCAAGTATTTTGTTTTTTTTTTATAGCATTGCACTAACTTCTTACAATCTAAAAATATTATAAAAGAAAGTCACCAATAATGTCTGTGTGTATGGGATTGATTTTCTGAAAATCAACTGTCTAGATTTTTATATGGTTTCCACTAAGGGACAGAACAAATTTCTATGATGATTTTTGTGTGTTATTTGTTGGTGACAATCCGATCCGCATTATTCACGCGTGGAGCCGGGCGGATCGTTAGTAATATATAATTAAAACTAAATTAGCACTTTCCGGGTATAGTTGTATCACGCAATAAACAATAAACGTGTGCTCTATATTTTTAATTGATACATTTTATAACATTTTGTAAATTAATTCCGTGACGCAACGCTCATTTCGAGCGTGATATAACTTTTTTATTCCATCTCTATTATCTCGTATGAATCTCGTATGCTCATAATTTTGAATAAATTTAAACTTTGCGCAATATTTGCTTTCACTTGTCTTAGTGACTACTTGTATACTACTAATTTGCTTGTATAATTCTACAAAGGAATTTAATAAGAGTTGTGCCGTGCTGTACTGCCGCGTATTTCGGCGTGCACAGCTCTGCTGGCAATGGGTGGAGGTTCCCATTATTGCGCCTTGCCCCGTGTGCAAAAGCATCTTCTCCTCTTGTAATTTACAACACAAAACAATACAACAGCAAACTCAAAGAGCAGCCCCCGTGGTATGGTAGCAGCGCCCGTGGCGTTTGGATTCGCCCCAGACCGGCCCCACCACCAAGACAAATCTGAAGGATAGTGGGTCGAGTGGACGACAGCCACTGAAGCCATATAAGCACATTCTTTAAATATTATTGACAAAGATGCCGAAGACAACTTCTAAAAACTTACAAACCGCACAAATTGCTACAGCTTATCTGTCGTTTCCCGGTCGTTGCAATTTAGCACCAATGCAGCACGGGTAGTGCCGTAATCTGCCGTGCCAGGTCTTAACACATAAATGCCGTATGGGTACATACCCATTAAACGCAAGCAATTACAGACCCAGTCACATTGAATTACGTTACTTCAATATGGTCTTGTGCAATAAATTTTATCTGGATGTCATTAATTATATTGAAATTCGGACAATCGACACATATTCCTGTGCACACAGTGTTGACAAACTCATTTCGGATTCGTGTTGATAAATCAATGTGTATGGAAACTTCAACGGCATTCATTAATCAAAATGTTATTTCGTGTTGATCGACGGACGAGCGACTGCGGTTTTAAAGCTCGACGTTAAATTCCTAGCCTATCATAATAATATCAATGTTTTAAAAACCAACGAACAAATCATCATCAACCCTAATTGGTACACTGTTTTTATGGGGCCAACGAGCAATTAGACCCTTTTTACGACTACCGACGCCCGTGAACATCCACACAATTACTCGACAAATACTCACAAACCGCACAAAACGTGACGATGTCACTTTATGGTCCTCCGGGCGTGCCGGCCCAATTCCGTTGCGTACGAGGATGTAGTGTCATGTACTATGCATGGCACTACATCCTCCTATGCAGATCCATCCATCCTTCCTAGACAAAGTTCAACAAAGGTCATAGGCTTTCTTAATTATTCTTACATTAGCAAGAGTTAGTGATATGCTGAATTGCAGCAAAATTGGCAGAACCAGGGAGGTACCTCTCGCTCACATGATACCGTCGTAAAGTGTCATCTTCGATGACGTTCCGTAGGGCTTGCGAATAGCCGGTGGTCTAATGGAGAGGAGGACGAAAAGAGGGCAACGCATCAAAGGCATTCATTGCTCGTTTCCCCCTATACTGTTTTTGTCAACAAAATATATAGAGCATCTACCTGGCGTAAGAATTATAGGTAATAGGTACCAGTCTTTTGCAGTTTGTTTTTACCGGAGTGTTTGTGAAGGTGGGTATCGTTCTTAGGTGTGCGTATTTATCTCGGATATCGCAAGTGACTATGGGTACAAAAGCTATCGGGTTTTGAATTTCTCAGTTTAATATCAAAAGTTTAGGCATCATTTAGACCAAAGCCTTTCGTGGCATGTGCAGATCCAGGAGTAGCGAAAAAGAATGGTGGTTTGGTGGTGCAGCTGTTTTGAGACGCTTGAGTAAATTTCTCCCGATTCCTACCAAAATTTCCTTTGCGCAATTAATATTACTACCGATTTTGGATTACGCTGATGTGTGGATATTGCGACATCAATGAAGCCTTTCTATTTACTCTCGAACGCCTGCAAAATGTTTGTATCTGATTTATTTTTGGTATCCGTAAATACGACAATGTTTCTCAATATCGTACAGAACTTCAGTGGCTTCCGATCAGACTACGGCGGAATTTTCACATTCTCCACCTTCTCTTCAATGTGCTATTTAACCTTTATTCTCCTCCGTATTTAAAAGATCAATTTTCTTATCTCAGTAACCATATTTCTATTCTTCGTTCTTCGAATAAACTAATCTTTGAGAACTCCTATACAGTGGTGACTATCCGTTTGTGAAATGCTCTACCTGAATCTATGCAGAACTCGCAAACTATTACGACCTTTAAAAAACGCCTCAAAGAACACTACCTCTCGATATCTACCGTGTAGGACGTTGTTACTCGTGTACATGCATGAATATTTATATATTTATATATATGAAGAGTATATATATATATATATATATATATATATATATATATTCTGTATGTATGTGTATATGTATATATTATGATCATGTATGTATAGTATTAGTATATATCTATTTATTTTTTATTTATTTTTTCTATACAATGATTTGTGCCAACTACTTCTCTTTACATACTGTCTCCTTTTACATACTGGTTGTCTGCAGGAGACCGCTTGTACCGGCAAGACCGCCATTTTGTGCCTGTGCATAGTAATAAGTTCTAGAATAAGTAATATTGTAAATACTCGTTACTAAATAAAGTGTTTTATATTATTATTATTAATGCTTTTTACCTACGACACCTTATTTGAAGTCAAAAAAACTTCCAGAGAGCCATAATATATAGTTACTTAATTATTAAAGTTTTTTTTAATAGTAGCATTCGTAATTAGCAAAGCTTCTGTGACCTCAGCCATTGCCGGAAGGATAACAAGTAAATAATCCTATATATAAAATTCTTGTGTCACAACATTATTTACTGCTACTATCTGATTAATTGGGTGAACAGTCCTTATCA
>JAFELO010000991.1:207587-226980 GCA_017140195.1 Eumaeus atala
CCAATTCAAAAATCCAAAAATTTATTACTTTAAGAACACCACATTGGATGTTAGCATATCGTGAGGTGTGTTTTGATTCGTCTTGATAACGCGATTCACCTGGGCACATGAATATAATATATTTTATCTCCGGGGCACTTTGTATTTCAATTTAATGTTAGGGAATTATATAAGTATAAAAGATAACATAAAATGATGGGCGTAAGGTTGGATTCGCAATAAATAGCAATATTTACGTTATGTAAAAGCGTCTAGTTTCAAACTACAAAGCTGTGCAAATTTACTCTTATTTTAAACTTCCTGCATTCGACATGCTTTGTAATTCTTTCATTTATGAGAAACCAAACTTTGTGCAAACTTTGTACTCACAAAGCTCCATATATCTCATTGATTATACCTGATATTCAAAGTAAACTGACGTAGGATACAAAATTAATAACGAAAGCCAAATCAACCAGTATCGGATCAAGCTTGTGTCTGAGGTCGACGATTTGTTATTCAAAGTCTCGGGAATGGGGCCGACTAAACTTAGTCCATTTTAACCCCCACAAGTGGATCTTGTGGGGGTTAAAAGTTAGCGCGCTTACCGATAAAAAGTCACCATTCGTCGTATCGCCTTGTTTTCAAAACACCTACCTATCAGCTTCAGCTAGTGTCGGAATACTTGTTGTCGACATATCTAGTAACGTCCAGTTCTGCGGTCATTTGGAAACGAAAGCTAAATAGGCCTCAATGAAGTTGGGTGAGCTCAATAGGCTGAAGCAGTACTTCAATCCAGCTCATGAGCTGCAACTTTACAAGGCACAGGTCCGACCGCATATGGAGTACTGCTTACACCTGTGAGCAGGGGCCTTGAAATATCAGTTCGTTTCATTTCACCGTATACAACATAGAGCGACTCGAATCGTCGATGACCAAGTCATTTCTGGTCAGCTCGATTTTTGAGTCCTACTATGAGATGTCATTTCGCTGTGCGTATTTTACCGTTTTTCGAGGAATTGTTCGGCTTAATACCAGCAGCAGAATTTTTCGGATATCGCGACAGAACTCTAAGCTCCACGTCCATCGTCTTGATGTCCGGAAATCCACAACAGTGCGACTTAAACGACTAATAACTGTACTGTGGAACCAGCAGCCTCTCTCGGTATTTCCGATGTGATACGACTTAGATGTCTTCAAGAAAAGATCAAACCTATTCCTTAAAGGCCAGCAACGCGTCCGCAAGACGCCTAGTATTGCAAATGTTTCGCTTGGGCGTTTTTTTCGTTCGTTTGCCCCCTATCTCATGAAAAAATTAGTAGTGGGCAACGCAATTTTTTTCGTTGACGCGGGGAAAACGCGCCTTCACTGGCCCTGGGTGGGGTCCAGTGGTGTGTGGGACTCGCGGCACATGATAGCGCCGAATATCCACAAAAACCACTGCGAGTGCCATCAGTGCCGCCTTTGGTGAGGTGCCCCGGAACAATAGTCATCCATGTCTTCAGTTCATCTGGTAGGAAACAGTCTAACACTCGCGTCTTGCAGTGCGGCTTCACCAATCGTGGGTAGTTTACAGGGCCCATATACATTACAAAAGCTTGAATGGTTCCGCTATATTTTGTTGGTATTGCCTCACTGGTTTTTTTTAGGAATTTTAATTTCAGAATGAGGTAGTGCCATGCTGCATAGGAGGAGGTAGTGCCATGCACAGTTCATGACACTACATCCTCCTGTACAATGGAATTGGACCGGCAGGACTGGGGAGGTACCTCTCGGTCACGTAATACCACCGTGAAGTGACATTTTCAGTGTCGCGTTTCGTGAGGTTTGTGAGTAGCTGGTGATCCATTGGGGAGAGGCATGAGGAGGGCAACGCATCGGCATATTAATTATGTGGCCGTTCCTGGTCGTCGGTAGTCGTAAAAAGGCTCCGATTTCTCGTATGCCCCCTTATATAAACAAAACCCTTATTATGGCTTAAACAAACCAAGAAATAGAACGGTTATGTTTTTTTTTCGTCACAAACAAAAGTAAAGCACAAGGCATATTTGATTTATTGAAGCTATTATATTACATGTCATAGAGACGGGCGAGGGAGAGAAGCCGTCTAATAAGGTAAACAGAAATGATATTATATAACGGAGGGAACTCTAATCAAGGACTTGTAAATACCAATTATATGTTAGGGTGAGTCCAACATTTTTTATGGAGTGTGTAATTGATATCTTTGGTTCAAAGAAATGGTATTGCATCTAGATAATAAAATGAATTAAAAATGAAAACGGAATGTTGAATTCTTCTATTTTTTCATGACTAGAAATAATAAAATAAAATTAAACAATACAAAACTCGATAGCGATCCCATTGTCACTTACCATATCCAATAAAATAATTGATGAACTAAAGTTGTAGTAAGACTATAGAATACGAGTAAAAAGTTAATTAATACACAAAACCATTGAGACGTCGAGACAGTAGCAGGAATGTACATACGGCCATAGATACGTATAGTATAGGGAGCAAACGAAATCCAGAATCCATTTGATAACTCTTTTAGTACCCGTAACACAAGGCCTTATGGTACTTACCACAGTGCTAGGCTACCGTGGTGGAATAAGTCCATAAATATTGTTATTATTATCCTGTTTAGGAACCTCCAGCAATTACACGTACTAGAAACAATAGAAATTCTATTGCACCAGTATTTCTACCGTTTTTACACGGTTCGTTCATAAAATACCGTTTTATCTTTATTATTTCAAGTGGGCGGTTACCAGGACGAATTCCTGTGCGTGCGGCAATTCTGTATTACGATGCAGCTTGTGAACAGTGCGACGTGTGGAATCCGAGATGTGGTCTATCGCGGTGTTAATCTCACGAACGTTATAATGAAAATATTATAAAATGTTTATTAACTATGATGAAAATATTTGTGAGACCGTGTGCGGTGTTGTTTTTAGTCGGATTCGGCCCACCATACCCAGAAAAATGAGCTGTGACGGGACGCTACAACTCGTCTTTCTTTTCCAGGATTGACAGCTTTTGTCCTGCTACTGCACTTCTGTCTCCAGGATTAACAGCGTTCATTGTAGGTTTTCTAATCTTCCACTGTCCATTTTCTAACCGCTGCTACTCCTGTATCTCCTGGATTGACAACTATTGTCCTCTGTCTCTTGGATTAACAGCGTCTAGTGGAGCTTTTCCAATCGTGCCTGACGCTGTCCCACCGCTGCCACTCCTGCATCTCCAGGATAGACAGGTATTGCCCTGCTGTTGCTCCTCTGTCTCCAGGATTAACAGCATTGATTTCAGATTCTCTAATTGTGCTTGGCGCTCCACTTTCTCACCGCTACTAATCCTATATCTCCAGGATTGACAGATATCGTCCTGCTATTGCCCTATGTCTCCAGGTTTAACAGCGCGGATTGTAGATATTCCAACTGTACCTGGCGTTTCACTTTCCAACAGCTGCTACTCCTGTATCTCCGGTATTGACAGGTATAGTCCTGCCGTTACTCTTCCGTGTCTAGGATTAACAGCGTCTAGTGGATCTTCTCCAACCGTGCTTGGCGTTGTCCCACCACTGCTACTCCTGTATCTCCAGGATTGACAGCTATTGTCCTTAATTGTTTGAGACTTTCACGTTTGTTACATATGTTGTAGTTATGTACCGGTTTTTAACGCGATACTTAAGATATTTGTTACAAGGTATTTCACGTTAGTCTGCTTGACCCACGGCTGGTGTAACCCGGTTGAAACGTCGAGCAAGATATTTACTAAAAGCTTAGCCAGTACCTTGTAATAAGTATTTTAATTATAGAGTTAAAACCCGTTAGATAACTACAAAAAAGATATTGTCCTGCTGTTACTCCTCTGTCTCCCGGATTGACAGCGTATAGTGGAGCTTTTCCAACCGTGCTTGGCGCTGTCACACCGCTGCTACTCCTGTGTCCCCGGGATTGACAGCTATTGTCCTGCTGTTACTTTTCTGTCTCCAGAGCTAACAGTGTCTAGAGGAGCATTTCCAGTCGTGCTTGGCGCTTTCCCACCGGTGCTACTTCTGTAACTCCAGGATTGACAGCTATTATCCTGCTGTTACTTCTATGTTTTCAGGATTCACAGCGTCTAGTGGCGCTTTTCCAACCGTACCTGGCGCTGTCCCACCAGTGCCACTCCTGTGTCTTCAGGATTAAAAGCTATTGTTCTGCTGTTTCTTCTCTGTCTCCAGGATTGACAGCGTCTAGTGGAGCTTTTTCAACTGTGATTGGCGCAATCCCACCGCTGCTACTTCTATACCTCCAGGATTGAAAGCTATTGTCCTGCTGGTACACCTATGCTCCACATTTTCCACTTCTACTACCCCTATGTCCCATTAATTATGCTCCTATGTTTCGACAGTGGCCATCACTTGTGACTGGTTAAAGTAGCATGCGTCATTACATTATTTACTGTCTGCCTGGGGGGTTGGTCGAGTAGGCTGGATGTCCGGTTGCTGACAAATACTGGATACACAACCACGGTGGATGAAGCCGTTCGCAATATTTGGTAGGCAGTAGCACGTTTCTCGTACTAGCTTGTCAAACAATGGACGATGAGGACGTGCATTATCCCTACAAAAAGAACTCATTCTTTTATCCACAAGCTCAGACCAGTTGTAGATTATAAAAGGCTATTTTTGGACGATACTAAAAAGTTGCGATTTTCAAAACTATATGTTCTAACATTTCAGAGTCATGATTTGTATATCAATAATAATTATAACTATGAAGTTATAATTTTTGTCTACGCAATAACTCTCGGTAAGGATGCATCATTTTATAAAAACATATCGTATACCCTCGTGAGTGCACAGGTATAAATATACCTATGCATGTACACACATAGGAAGTTATACTTGGTGCCCTAAAAGTGGTGTGATTTTAACTTCTAACAGCCACTCGAAAATAAAAATAGCAAATGAAAATTTCTTATTCGTTAACTATTGATTTTCTTATTCGTTAACTATTGATTTTTGGTTTCGGTGTGCACACGTATTGTAAAAATTCACTCGCACTATTTCTTCAAGATATATATACAAAGAAATATAACTTCAAGAACTGTATTATTTATAACTAGCGATCAGCACCGGCTTCGCCCGTGAATAACCTAATGAGTACCATTTTACTAGTTTAACTTAAGCCTTTCTCTGGAAACCCTCTATTCAAGGGTGTAAGTCGCATGAAAATTACCGTAGATTTTCAGAAAAGTTCCAAACAGACGTATGTCTGTATGTGATCGATTAGGGGCCTATGTTATATATAATATAATATTAGAAGAAGATATCAATGTCTTGAGGCGCTCAATTTTCTCTGACTTACGCCATTATGGTACTGGCGTGAATATGTGTTGTTGTACTTTGAATAATTTACATTCTTGTATAAATCAATTAAAAAGTAGTTATATGGTAAATATTTTTGTATAGGGGGACAAACGTGCAACCGGAGCCTTTTAACGACTACCGACACCCAAGACCATCAGCATAATTATGCCGATGCATTACCCTCCTTTTCAACTGCCCCCCCCCCCCATTGGGCCACCAGCTATTCACAAACCGACAAACCGCACGAAACGCTAGACCGTAGGTGTCACTTTAGGGCGGTATCGAGTGAGCGAGAGGTATCTCCTTGGTCGTGCCGGCCCAATTCCGCTGCATAGGAGGTTACTCTTTTGGATTCTCGAGGATGCAGTGTACATGCATGGCACTACCTCCTCCTATGCAGCATGGCACTACCTCTCACAAAAAATCTCTTTATTAGTACAGAACCAGAATTGAAATTTCATCCGAAAACAAAAGAGGAATATAATTGTTGGAGACACCGCGCCGCGTTGGATGGCGTGTTTAAGATAAGGGGTCGTGGTACAGAATATATTACACAGTAGGTCTCTGTTAGTAGGCTCGGCACGTGGCCTGTTCTCGGTCGGCCCCCGCCGTGAATCGATTGAGGCTGTAGTGTAAAATACAGTTCCGAGCCGAGTAAAGGAGATGAGGGGATGTCAATGTAAGTGCAGTTTCTGCTGTAAGCCATGCGGGTAGGAGGAAATGATTTTTCTAAATACCCGCTGAGAGAATTTATGACTTCTGTTTAACAAAATAAACTTGAAAAGAAGAAAATATAAGTGGACAACCGACCAATCGTTGTGATGAATACTGAGGTCAATAGACTCCTGTGTAATTGTTATGCAGACATCTTGATCTTCTTACTACTTTGACGGATTACTTTTACGGATTTTATGGAGGCTAATTAAATTATTTAACGAGCCTCAGGAGATTTACAGCATTTCACTCGTGACCATGGTTGCTTTAAAACTTCTGAATCGTTGGGCTAGTAAAATAATTAAATAAACCGCGATAAAATCCGTAAAAGTAGTTTTATTGTAATGAGTAACATTCGCGTAAATTTAAGACATGAAAATGTGGAAGAAGCGAAGCAGGTATGTAAAGATCATGATGTGTGGCATCACGTCCTCTCTGCGTACCCCATTACGGAGCACATCTGTTGTTGTTGTAATACTTTAAATCAGAAAAAAAATCCCTTGATTTTATGCAGGCGGAACCGCGGAGATTAGCAAGTGAAATACAATTACAAGCTCATCTTAAACTCCCTCAGTGAGATCATAATATTATCATGTGGATATCTACGGTTAGGTTGGCTGTGGTTATCCGGGACGTAGGAACGCAACCGTTCCTACGTCCAGTTGGTTGGATGCGGTGTCGCCAGGTTTAAATTGGAATAAATTGTCGACGTTAAGTTGTTTTTTTTTCTGTAGAGCACACTTTAAGTTGTTTTTTTTCTGTACAGTGTTTGTGCAGACTACTTTTCATTATATTCTGTCTGCTTTTAAATACTGGTTGTCTGGAGGGACGCCTGTAGTGGTAAGACCAGGGACCAGAAAACCCCTTTATTTGATTAAACCTATTTTTAGGAACACCCTATTGAAATCTTACCCAGATGAAAAGGTAACTTATTGATAGTGTCATTCTTTCGATGTGGAAATCATATATATATATATATATATATATATATATATATATATATATGTAGTCAAAAAATAAATATTTCAGTTCTTACCATGATAGGCTTACCTTGCGTTTAGCTCTTTTCCGGGAATGATATCTTTCTATTTCTATAAAAAAAAACTTAAAGAAATGGTAACTGACAATGAGGTTTTCGAATTCAGTTAGTGCTTACCCGTTAGTAATTAACTCTGTCGATTTGGTTAGATTTAACTAGGCTAAGTCGGCGATTTAATTATCGGATTGATAGGGTATTTGAAAACAAGTCTATGAAATACCCAATCAAATCAAATACCCCTTTAAGGGTAAGCGGTTCCGGTGCGTGGGTAAGACTACCTTTTTGTATCAGTGCCAAGTTCTAAGTTGTAGAATAAGATATTGTAAAATACTTGGTGTAAAACAAAGTGTTTCTAGTATTATTATTATCATAAAGTTGAAACTTTAAAGTTACATTTAATTATTTGAATGATCACTTCCAAACTATTTCTTGATTTTCTATTATTAATTTTAGGGATGTACTTTGTCAATTTATAATAAGTTAGAGTAAATAGTTTAGCTAGATGTGACTTGCGGGAGATTGGTCGTCTTGGCAACAGTTAACCGATAAGGACAGATAATGATGATGGAGATGAAATAGTTTAGCAAACAGTATGAAAAAAAAATCATTTCAAAAGCGTTTCAAAATGGACTAAGAAAAGTTAAGAAATATTTTTGTTACAGACGTATATTTAAAATTTTTGACATTTTACGTTACAATTTTTTACTATAATTTTTTACATTTATCGTAAATATGTTAAAACAATTTGGCCGCTGCCCATTATGCCACAATGCATGGAGTGATGGCGCAGTATCGCGTATTATTAAGAGTATATGATTAATTTAAAAATAATAAGTACTACCCGTAATTGGTATTTTCACATTAATAAAGTAAGGTAATACTCACTCGTTAAAACAATAAACCAGTACAAAACTCAAAACATAAATTTAAATATAACTTTGTAACCAAACAATAAACACACTTCAGCTGTTTCCCGCGAACAATACAATTAAAGTATTATTACCAACTGTATTGTATTGATTGTGAATTATCCTGAAATGTATTGTAGCATTTGTTTCACAGTTGTTGAAGCATGCATCTACGCAGCGCGACGCACTGATCGGATTAGCACCGCGTAAAACAATGCCGGTTCCAGTGGATTTATTCTGTAATTCAGGTAGAGATATTGTTATATTGCAATTATATGTGAACGATTAGTTCGGTGAATAAATTATGGGCTTTTAATACAAAACAAAGAGCTCCCAGTGATCGAAATTCGAACGTTAAAAGAATATAATAAATGCATTGTTCTCTCTATTTCTAAATTCGATTGCAATATTTTAATGCTTTGAATATTTTTTTAAAATACGGTACGTTTTAGTAAGGGATAGCGCCATGCTATATTGCAGCACAATTGGGCCAGCACGACCAGTGAGGTACCTCTTGTTGACATGATACAGGCGCAAAGTGACATCTTGGGTGTCGCTATTCATACGGCTTGTGAATAGCCATAGGGTGGACGAGGGCAATAGGGAAACGCATCAGTATAGTAATTATGAGGATGTTCGTGAGCGTTGGCAGTAGTAAAAGTTTGTAGCCGGTGGCCCATTGTGTGATAGGAGATAGGAGGGCAGCGCATCTAAGTAACAATCATGCGAATAGTCTTTCGTCATCAAAGGGCTCCGTTTTCTCGTTTGCCCCCCCCCCTAAAAGCTATTAAAAAGAACCGGTTCTCGATGGTCCCCCTATATATTTTTTATTTTATAAAATGGGGGGGGGGGCAAACGAGCAATCGGCGCCTTTTTAAAACTACCGACGTCCATGAACATCCACATAATTATAATTACGGTGCGTTGCCCTTCTTTCCGTGTTTGTTGTGGGTGTACCCTATAATAATTATTTTGGGACCGAAAAGGGGGAAGCGGTCCCCTCTCCACGATGCCGTTTAAGTTGCGGTGTCGTGGATATGGATTATTGAGCTCGTTTAATGTTTGGCTTATCTGAGGAGGCCAGTCCCGCCCCCCTCTAATGGAAGGGGTCGATTTGCGCTACAAATCGGCAAAAGCCGTATTCTTAAATTATTTATTATTAGAGCACTCTAGAGTCGCGTTAGTTTATTTCTATCAATCTAAGCTCTCAACTTACGGATTCGAACCCGGGCTCGTTTCCGTAAGCAGCGTGTGAGTTTGACGATTGTACTTTAGTCCACACGACTCTTGTATAACTTGATACGTAACTTTATTTCATCCACTTGCTATGAGAAGAAGAGAGAAAAGAAATGTGGCACCTCGCTCAAGTCTCTCTTACCCCTACAGTTGTATACAAAACGTAACTATCTCTTTCTATGTTCCCTAATTAACTTTTCCCTCTCAATTTCCACTAGCCTTGTTTTCGAAACGTTCTCATCACAATTTCACCTATCCCCTATGTACCGGAAGTAGTTTAACTTGAAAAAAAATGTATAGTGGTCTATGGATTCAGTTTTCAGCACAGATCAGACCTTCCCACACTTCAAGTGTATACCTTCAAGTATATGCTTAACAATTACAAAAATACCAAGATACACAATCAGCGTCTCAAAATCGTCCGTATAAAAGATGTCCACGTGTTAAATTATTCACTTTATAAAAAGAACTTAAAGTGGTGCGTGTAAGATTGGCTTTGCACAAAATATGTTTAAATTATATGCTTCGTTCACATAGGCTCCGCTTTGTAAGTACGACTTAAAATTACGCGTTTAACCAAGGAACTTAAACGAAGGACTCTGAAAAGTATATGTTTATATAAAATAGCGGGCGCTTTAGAATGACAGTTTCTTATGAAACCGTGTGTCTTGTATTTTTTTGAATCAATGTCAATCGCTTAATTATTTACTAAGTACTACTGTGATGCTTATACCAGTCAAGTGGTAGTGATAATTAATTTTAATTGGATCGCCTACAATTATCCGATTAATTTAGTGAAAATATAATAACGAGGTCGTATATGGAAATGCTTGTACATTTTTATTATGGTTTTATCGTATTTCTTAATATTATAATAACTATAAACTATAAGCTAGAAATCAGCCTCAACTTCGTCCGTGAATAATGGGGCGATATTGTTATCTTAACAAAACCATTTTTGAATTTATTAACTAAAATGTTCCTCGGACATCGTTCTATCCATTGGTGAAAACAGCATGAAAATCTGTGCGGTACGTTTTGGGGAAGTGAATCACATATATACAGACAGTTCTCGAGGACCTTGTTTTATAATATGTATCATGTTATAAGTAACAGGTAATGACCTAGAAATATACGAATAAAATGTTGAACATTTTAATCGTATACTTCTAGGCACAAGAAACGAAAGAAGATCTTAGTGACAGTATTCTGTCCGAACTATCCGTCTACGCTAATGTGGTGTACATTACAAAAAATTTGCTTAAACTTTGTTCACGTTTAAGCAAATTTTTGTTTTTTACATAATGGCGATCTTTTGATGTCCTGGTTATTTGTAAAACATGAACGAATAAATGAAATTAATTTCTTTATTGTGCATTGTAAGAAATATTTTTTTGTTAAATGTTAATTGTTATATGTGGCGTTTTAAAATGAAAGGCATTATTACTTATACATTAATTTCTTCCAGCCAACCTTCAGAAGAGAAATATTTATATTTAAGGTGGCCCTAAGACGGAAAATTCAAAACCTAAATTCTACATACATGTTGACATGACTTTAACTAGTCATGTCAACATGTCATGATAATGATTCTTTAACATACATTTGACGACCGGCTGGCGCAGTAGTAACATAGCTTAAATAAGCCGTGCATATTGCGCCAGAGGTCACGGGTTCGAATGCCGTTCAGGATGTTATTATATTTATTTTATACTAAAAATCTTGAATATATAACATTTATCAAATATATAATAAGAAAATATATTTCCGCTCTATAGTAGTCGTAACACAAGCCCTTACGATACTTAGCACGGGGCCAGGCTGTTCATAGATGTTATCAACATGCAATTAAGTGATGAAGGGTCAATTCATACCAGCGCAGAATCAAAGCGCATCGAAGCGTCAAATTCCTCACAATCAAAGCGAAGTCGCACGAATGCGCGCGTATTCGCGTGAATTAGCGCGAGAATGCGCGCTTTTTCGTGGCATTAGTGATGGACACCAGTTGCCAGTTGAATTTTTGGACCAAATAAATTAATTTCTCGTCGTTTTCCATTGTGATTCACTTCGACATAAGACAGTTTTCATCCGATTCCTATTGCCGACTGACCAGACGGCGCGTAGTTCGCCTAATAGCCGCTGGGCTTCGCCCGAAGGCGCGCGCGCCCAATCACAGAAGCTCGCGCGCAGGCGCGCGAATTCGAACTTTGCGCATTCGAGGGAATTCTTTTTTTTCCTTGGAAGAAATATGTGCATTACATTATGGAAATAAGGCTGAATTTGCTATATTAAGTTTCGGATTAACGCTTCGATGCGCTTCGACTCTGCGCTAGTATGAAGTGACCCGAACTGAATTGGCGGCTTTAAGTCCACTTAGGATGTTTCAGATAAAATATTACAAAATGGTGACAGAAAGAAATTCTTTAAAGTTTCTAGAGTGGCCCTCAAAAGAAACTGTAACATGTGTACAACTAGTATCACTCCGCGGTTTCACCCGCGTAACTCCGGTCCTGTTAGCCGGAGCGTCATGGTATATGGCGTATAACCTTCCTCAATAAATGGACTAAATATTTTTTCAATACGGGCCAGTAGTTATAGATACTAGCGGTTACAAAGAACAAACAAACTTAGCTTTTTATTTTTAGTATTCAGATTTAACGATAATGCGTTGTACTATATCGTCCTATCAAGTATTGCTTAACAATTTGAGTCAGTAATAAAATAAATAACGGTGACGAACAAGAATTTTTTTAATAGAATAGGGGCAAATGAGCAATCAGAAAATACCGACGCCCATGAACATCCACATAATTAATATGCCGATGCGTTGTCCTCATTCCTCTCCCTCCAATGGGCCACCAGCCACTCACACACCGCACGAAACGCGACACTGAAGCTGTAACTTTACGGCAGTATTGTATGATCGAGAGGTACTTACCCGGTCGTGCCGGGCCAATTCCGTTGCATAGGAGGAAGTAGTGTTATGCACCATGCAAACCACGTCCTAAGTTCGTTCCTAAGTTGAGTTCTGATTATTATTAGCATTTCTTAATATAGTAGTTATTAGTGCAAACATAATTGATTTCAGCCCTTTTTTGTAATTGTTTAATTTCATTTGCTACAATCGTGACAGTGCTTACGAGTGCTGTTAATTGTTTGTCTTTATTGACGTTATAATGAGGAGAATATTTGACGGTTCTTTGTTTGCATTTAATAGACCACGGAACTGGACCGATTTGAAAAATGATTTTATCATTACGATCCTACATCGTTCGTGATGAACATAGACATATGAACAGAGCCTATGTTCATCACAGATAATGTAGACGTGTCGTCTACATTATCTGTGATGAACGATGTGTGACAACGTTTTTATCATTATGAAAACTTCGACAATGTAACCTTAAAGTGTGAAAAAAAAATCCTTATTAACGGAAAAGTAAATCCTTATTAACAGAAAAGTAAATCTTTATTAACAGAAATTATTGATGACCGTCCCAACAGACGTTGTTCCATCATAAATTGAATTTGTTGTCATTGTAACGTGTAGTAAAACTAACAATGAGTTCTGATTTTAAATTAGAACCCAGTGACATATTCTTAAGTTTTGTTATCCATTCGTTATATATAAGGGATTTAGAGTTAAGTTCATAATTTATTTCAATAGATGTAAGGCTGACCTAATCTTATGCCTTTAAATAAAGATTAAAAAAAAACTTGCAAACTTATATTTTTTAAAAATCTATAAACTTTTGTCATATTTCGTGAAATGTCCACACGAAACCTTACTGCTAGTTTTCCAAATAAAAAATAAATTAATGTATTATTTTCAATTTCTAGTATAATACGTAAAATGCCGTTTAAAATTTCGAACGGCCGCACTCTTATATAATCTTGAAATATTGTTTCTAAACGCTATGTCATGCCGTAACGTCGCGTACTTTGTGTCCGGGCCATTTCGTGCTTCACCATTAACGCTGCAACATGATAAGACAGCTCAGCTGCAGCCGCCATTAAATGGGGAGAAATGTTTTCGAATTCCACCGCCAAGTAACAGCTCTTCCAGCGTAAGCGGCTTAGCTCGGCAGCTGGTGAAAGTAGACAGGTGAAATAAAGATTTACTGCGTGCTTAGATCATACAAACTGTACCCCAAATTTTGTGCACATTTGGAGATGATGGTGGAATATTTAGGAATATTTTTTTATTGCAGTGACTGTAAGTGAGATATAACTATTTGTAAGTAATAGATGTCTATGGATATTTATCTCGCGAGAGTTTATGTAGCAGCTTCTTCTTTTTTTTCGCAGTGAAAATGCATATACGTTCCATTCGACCATGCAAGCAGCTTGCAGCGAAATGAGACAGATAAACTAGAGAGTTTAAATACATGTGCCTTTTTTTTTTGAAGAGGCCTATGTCCAGAAGTGGACCAATACGGGCTGATATTGGTTTATTGATTGTATGTTTTTGGCAAGTGGAATCACATTTAACTTCATCTATTTTTTTAACAACAATAACAACACACCTTCAAGCCAGGTCACTAATGGGGCAGGACGAGGGAACGGCCATACATCTCCATCCTTACATGCGTGCCTTGCCTACTCCACATTCATTACTATCTTCATACAGACACGCCGGTTGCGAATTTTTTTTTCTATTTTTTATTTCTTATTGATTTTGTCACGGGTCCCTGCGATGATCGTATCAAAGGAGGATCACAGGTATCTGTGTATTGGGGCGACTTAGTAGTAGCTGTGGAGAGGTGTGTAGGCCGTCTGTTACACGGGATCTACCCGGTTGCTGTTAGAACCATAATTTTTAAAAATTTGAATTATGAACATACCACAACATCATACACTCACAAGTCCTCGTGTCGGCTCCTGCCGACGAAGTATACACATTCACAGGTAGGTAACTCTGAACTTTTCCGTCACACATAAAACGTATACATTCCCACAAGCTCCCAGTTTTCATCTCTTGTGTGCTTTTAGCGTTGAAAATGTTACGTTGGAAATTAGCTCTTGCGTCCCAATCGACGTTTAAGGCTTGCAAACTTTGCCGATTACTTCGCAGTTTCATGTGTCAGACGGAGAAAGTTTGCTGTCGCTGATATTCCTTTATAATGCCCCCGTTCGCTTCAGACAATGTTATTTTTATCTGTTGTTCAATTTAGAACGCATATATTGTTTTTAGTTTAATATTGCGGTTATGTTTTGTAGGTTTACATGTGACAAATGAAATCTATATTATATTTTAGAATGACAATGGTTCAAGTGGGGTGGCTCGGATATTGACGAGTCACATTTCGCGTGGTTTTGGTTTATTTTTGACTGCAGTATGCTGACGGAAGCGACCAGTGCAGCTTCATATATTATATAGGGGGACCACCGCCCCCTCCTTTCCCGCTGATGAGCAGGATGCATCCCGATGGTTATATTATCTTATATAAACATCGGGATGCATCCTAAGGCTATACTAAGGCATACATAGCTAAATCACGTTATTGTGAGTTAAACTTAAATATAACATATGTACGCAAAAAAAAACTAAGAAATTCATACAAATATGAAAAACAAACTTAACGCACAAGCATATTTTAAGATCTCTACTCATAAGGCTCTTCACAATATTGGATATTAATGGCAACACCATTAAACATTCCGCAAAGGCGAAGATATCGCGAGGTCCATCACCCCGAAGATAGCATATTGTTGTTAAAGCTGATAATTATTATGATATGACTTAAGGACTGAATCTAAAGGCCGTATCATTCAATATTTGCCAAGAATGCTTTTACACAACTGAGGAATAAAACGTTTTGCATTTATTGCTTTATAATTAAATAAAAAAATAAGAGAGATATCACTTTATATACTTATTGCACATTAAATCTGACGCTAAGTGTTTCGGTGAAATGATTGAAACCATGCCATGTAGGTCGCGTTTAGTAGAATCTGGCCCAACTTCTTGTTTGCTAGATGAAACTAAATGAGCCGAGTAGACTGCTACACGTATTCCTCTTATCCGATAAGATAAAATAGCAGGATAAGATAGCGTAGATCGAGGCGCAGCCTAAGCGACCGACTCCATATTACTTTCCTTACGTTGTTGCGGTGCGAAGCAACTTGGTGCGTCTCAAAGGAGGAGGCATTATTGAGGGTCAAAGTAGATCCCAAGTTTGGGATTAGTTAGTTATTAAGGTAGTTTGCCCCGGATAATATCAGCACCTTGCGAAGGGCGGTACGTGGCACTTCGCGATTTCACAAGAACAAAATCACAACAAAACCATTCACTTTTTTTTGCATCAAAAAATAATCAACATAGTGGGCATGAGCATTTTGTAGTATATTATATTAGTTTAAATTATTACCATCAAATGTGATCTTAATTTCATATTTTATTTGCCTTATATGTTTTTAACCTTTGTCTGGGTTATCAGATATCCCAACGAAGTTATCCCTAGCACCCACACTCATCAATTATTTACCCAATTTACGCACACTAGATCAAATGTTAATTGTGTGTGTTTTATGGGTTTTATCTTTTATCTATATACAACATTACAAAATGTAATCCTCAAAAGCCGCCTATTTGTTGACATTTTTCTCAAAATCTACTGAACGGATTACAGTGTGAGTTTAACAAATAGATAAAGCATTTCCCGATGAAGGTTTTAGTGAGTACTTTGGTAGGATAGTAATCCGTTGACTTTTATTGAAGGGCGAATCGCTAGTAATAAACTTTGAAAAAAAAAATGTCATTTTTTGATGCTCCTCCTACTTTGTGACAGGGTTACCACGTAAATCAGAAGATGAGGAGATGGAGGCATACGCAATCCACACAATACCACAATGTGTTTTACCATATTACCAGCAGGAGCCATTTGCTAATTGCAGACGCCCACTATCATGAGCACATGCAGATGTGTTGTCTTTTTCCAGCATTTCCCACAATAGGCCACCACTCACAAATCGCATGAAACGCGGCAGTATTGCTGTCATTTTATGGCGGTATCACACGAGCGATAAGTACCTGATACGTACTCCAGTTGTGTCGCCCCATCTCAGCTGTAATGGTGCATGACATTACCTTTTACATATGGACAATATAATTTCATACATAGCCCACACCGGAAGGGATAAAGGCATTACATATACAAGATACATCTCTGACAACAAGATACCATCTAACGAGACGCATTTAGCAGTAATGTGGCTGAGGTACGACGTCATTTAGCAGTAATGTGGCTGAGGTACGACGTCATATTAAAAAGTCCAAAAATCTCAGCTGTAATGGAGCATGACATTACCTTTTACATATGGACAACATAAATTCATAGGAAGGGATAAAGGCATTACATATACAAGATACATCTCTGACAACAGGATACCATCTAGCGAGACGCATTTAGCAGTAATGTGGCTGAGGTACGACGTCATATTAAAAAGTCCAAAAATCTCAGCTGTAATGGAGCATGACATTAACTTTTACATATGGACAACATAAATTCATAGGAAGGGATAAAGGCATTACATATACAAGATACATCTCTGACAACAAGATACCATCTAACGAGACGCATTTAGCAGTAATGTGGCTGAGGTACGACGTCATATTAAAAAGTCCAAAAATCTCAGCTGCTATGGAGCATGACATTACCTTTTACATATGGACAACATAAATTCATAGGAAGGGATAAAGGCATTACATATACAAGATACATCTCTGACAACAAGAATGACATTACCTTTTACATATGGACAACATAAATTCATAGGAAGGGATAAAGGCATTACATATACAAGATACATCTCTGACAACAAGATGCCATCTAACGAGACGCATTTAGCAGTAATGTGGCTGAGGTACGACGTCATATTAAAAAGTCCAAAAATCTTGACGACTGTCAAAATCAACTTTGATATTGCTTAACACACTTGCACAAGCTACTATTCAAGCTAACCCAATTGAATTAAATTGAAAGATTGTAATAAAGATCCGACATGAATTTGTCATTAAGATACTTGTTGTGGCATACCCTAATATATAATAATAATAATAATATAATATATAATAATAGACAAGAAGTCTCACAAGTTGGTATTATGGATATAAAAAAGTTCAAACATATCATAATCGGATGTATTCCATTACATTAGTAACATCGAACGCACTCGAAAAGACATGTAAATACACTGTATTTCGACTTGAGATCCAAATTTTACCTTTGATGTCCGAAATGGGTTAACGCGACTGTTTTTTTTCTTTCCTCGGGAGCGCGTAACTCGCGAATATTACGTGTCTGTTTTATCGCTTCAAGTGGCTGTGTATGATGTATCGGATTTTTTTTTTTTACGATTTACTGAAAATAGGAAATAAAAGTCTGGATTAGCTTATATTAAACAGATTATAAATGAAGATCTCAAAAAATGAGATCAGACTATCCACTGTCTGTATACTACTTTTTTAAGCAAGGGGGATGGAAAGGGGGCAAACGGGAAATCGGTCACATTGGATAACTACCGACGTCACTAAGCATCCATTGATAGAGATACGTTGTATACTTACTCCTCCTCTATGGGCCTGCTATTAAACGCAAACACTCCGCCAATTTGTCCTAAATTCAACTTTTAATTATGTTATAAAAAAACGTAACTATCTTGAAAGAAAAAACAAAATTGAGTACAAACAAATTGTAGAATTCCTCTAGAAGCGGCGAATACTGATTCATTTGATGAAAATGTTGCAGGGATCCAGCGGAATGCTCACAGCTGATGTGTGTAGAGTGCACCTACATACAGAAATTGACACAATACAGAGTGGATACCATTTATTAAAGGGCTTTGAACAAGACCAGTCGAAACGGTTACTTAATGTATGTCCGTACACTCTTCACTCTAGTTTCACAATCAATGTATTCAATAATAATAATAATAATAATAAGTGCCAGCAAATGCCGAGCTTGAGACCGTTTTGCAAAGTATAGATGGTTTTTAAATAGTCTTATAAACTGTAATTTTATCTTTGTGGGTTTATGCAAATAAATATTTTCTTTCTAATCACTAGAAAGTAATATGTAAAGGAGTCTAATGTAACGATCGTGAAAAAGCTAAAAGTAATAAAACATCTATATTATCGTAAAGCAAATAACGAATAAAGTGTGAAGAGGCATGATTGCCCGAAACTTCCAGAAAACTTTACGGCCAGAATGAGTTTTTCCTCATCAGTTCTCCTCACGAAACGAAATACTTATAATTAATTTGCGGTCGACCAAATTATGGGCCTTGTATTTTGTTTCTGTTGTCGTTTTGTCAGATGGCATAAACTGGCAGACAAATGACAATCATAATTTATTTCTGTGTGACGTGATACTTTAATTATCTGTTACGAATAAAAACAAATGTATTTATTATATCCAAATTCATATGTTACACTATATACATTTACATGGTGTCTAAAAGTCTGTTCACATTAAATAGTGTTTTTTTTCTGCAATATGACTTATTGTTATTAAATTGGCAGTATAACCTTGATTTGTGCTAAATTCGAGTCTCCCATTGGTCATAAAATTTATATTATTTTCCGAAATCTTTCTTAAAATATGTGTATAACATAATATTTAATAGATAAATTGTATAATTACATATTTCCTTATTATGATTATGTTTTTGGTTTCATTAATTTAATTAGATAAAATTATATTGATGTTTTAAGTTTACGCTAATGTTATTCATTACAATAAAAATACTTTTACGGCTTTATCGCGGTTTATTAAATCATTTATGTAGTCCGACGTTTCAGAAGCTTTACAGCAACCATGGTCGCGGATGGAATTTAATGAAACGCAATAGAATCCTTAAAAGTAGTTTTATTGTAATAGATAAAACCATTTATGTAATATAATAAAATAACACTTTTTCCGCTTCCGCGAGTAAAGCTGTGCTAATAAATTGCACTGCATGCTGAGTTAGCTCGAGTGTTACAATAAAGTGTTGCAAATGTGTAATGGCTCATAATACAATATGTAACCCTTTAACATATTATATATCTTCCTTAAATACCTATTTCATACATTTTAATTACGTTACCGTGTATTTGAATTTGTGGAAGGTGCGTGAAATATTCTTATAAAATACTGTATACATCCTACATAAGCA
>JAFELO010000991.1:227594-238216 GCA_017140195.1 Eumaeus atala
GTCAAAAATATAAAAGGAACAAAAACGGACAAGGTTGTTGTCAAAACTGTTTAAGACAATATTCCTGAACATCGAAATAAAAAACTGTTGCCGCACAATAAACAGTATTCAGGGGCTGGTGAAGCCTTCATTTTTTCTCCGGCTATCCCTACATGATTTATACAGCGTCTGCCCGGAATATGATTACGCGTTACGTGTTGGAAGTGCCCTTAATGGTTATAAACGTCGTATTTAACCGGACTGTAAATAACGTAGGTTTTTGCCCAATCGCTGATATTTTGTCCGACCGTTTACTCAGCTCCTACAATCCAATTGAAAAGATGTGCGTGGTCTCGTGAGTTATGATTTGTTGTACACGTTTGAAATAAATCGTACCTGTTTTAGATTTATTTGAAAGGTGATTAGCTACCTACATGTATTTATATCTTGTGACGTAACCCTCTAAAAACACCGCGAGTGCCACAGGGCCACTATTGGAGAAATACCCCGGAAATAAACCATCAGGACAACTCGACTCTTCGGCCAGAAAGTCCCCCTGCCTCCACCTCTACAGAGAGACTGCCCAGCACCACAAAACAGTCTTAAAAACTTCGGGACGGTAGTAATGGGTCGAGTTTTCCATCCTCGCACCTAGCCCCGTACGCAAAAATACCTCCTTCTCTTGCTCCTTTGCCCCTTATCTTATAAGACGAGTATAAAAAATAATCCTCGCTAATGCGTCGGTTCAATTAACTTCGGCCAAGGCCAAGTCTAACCCATATTCATTTCTAAAAATAGATTAAAATATACTGGTAAACTTATAAACCTTAAGGTGCCACAAACTGCAAGGTTTTTGACGGTGAAATATCGAGGGAACGTGGGAACGGCCAATTTTATGATCGCAGAATATATTATCAATAACATGTGTTACAATTATATGTTACAGTTGTTGAAGATATCTTGCTTATGTAGGATGTATACAGTATTTTATAAGAATATTTCACGCACCTTCCACAAATTCAAATACACGGTAACGTAATTAAAATGTATGAAATAGGTATTTAATGAAGATATATAATATGTTAAAGGGTTACATAATGTATTATGAGCCGTTACACATTTGCAACACTTTACTGTAACACTCGAGCTAACTCAGCATGCAGTGCAATTTATTAGCACAGCTTTACTCGCGGAAGCGGAAAAAGTGTTATTTTATTATATTACATAAATGATTTTATCTATTACAATAAAACTACTTTTAAGGATTCTATTGCGGTTCATTAAATTCCATCCGTGACCATGGTTGCTGTAAAGCTTCTGAAACGTCGGACTACATAAATAATTTAATAAACCGCGATAAAACCGTAAAAGTAGTTTTATTGTAATGAATAACATTAGCGTAAACTTAAGACATCAATATGATTTTACCTAATTAAATTAATGAAACATAAAACCAAAAACATAATCATAATAAAGAAATATGTAATTATACAATTTATCTGTTAAATATTATGTTATACACATATTTTAAGAAAGATTTCGGAAAATAATATAAATTTTATGACCAATGGGAGACTTGAATTTAGCACAAATCAAGGTTATACTGCCAATTTAATAACAATAAGTCATATTGCAGAAAAAAACATCATTTAATGTGAACAGACTTTTAGACACCATGTAAATGTATATAGTGTAACATATGAATTTGAACTTAAATACATTTTTTTGAAATTAAATACATTTTTTTCTCAGTTGTGTAAGAGCATTTTTTGGCAAATATTGAATGATACGGCCTTTAGATTCAGTCCTTAAGACATATCATAATAATTATCAGCTTTAACAACAATATGCTATCTTCAGGGTGATGGACCTCGCGATATCTTCGCCTTTGCGGAATGTTTAATGGTGTTACCATTAATATCCAATATTGTGAAGAGCCTTAAGAGTAGAGATCTTAAAATATACTTGTGCGTTAAGTTTGTTTTTCATATTTGTATGAATTTCTTAGTCTTTTTTTTGCGACATCGGGTGCTGCTATCGAATCTAAGTTACGTGAACTCGTGTTCGATAGCCCATCTAGTTCTTTCCGAACCACCCGAAATTTATTGTTTATATATATAAACAATAATATCTCGGTTGTATTGTATTTTCAAACCTCAAATGTGTATACCGCTAAAATGAGGCCTATTAATATATACTTTCTAACCGTGTTGAAATCATATTAAATTGTATTTTTTTTCCACAGGTGAAAGAACAAGCGAGTAGACGATTCGTTTAATAGTAAGTATCTCCTGAATTATTACACCAACACATAACATATTTTCTTAAATACTCATAAGTATCATGTACTAAGTATACTTATCTCTCGCGAATACGTAGCAGTTTTATGGTGTTTTGAGATTGTGCTAAGAAATACCAGTCTATTGTGTTTTGGGAAATGTATATAATTTTGTCACGTCTGTACTCACATGATATGTAATATTAATTAGGGGTAACGCCATTGCCCCATTGAAGCCTTATTGGGCCAAATGCCCGAGGAGGCCTCGCAGACACCGCCCAAATGTGGCGTTCCGTCTTGCTTGTTAGTGGCTGGTGATCCATTGGAGGGAGTAGGGCACCGTTCAGTTCACGTTGGTAACAGAAAAAGCTGCGATGTCTCTTCAATCAAATGACATCCGCAAAATAAGCGTCAAAACAAAATGTGATAAAGATGTCCAATATTTCATATAAATAACTCAATAATTTGACGTCTGGTTGCTGTAAGACAGGAAGCAGTAAAATTGACACGTTGATGGCAGAAAAAATACTTTCCCGGTGACACCAGCCTTACAGCATACACCGGTCCTATACCATAAGGTTACAGGGCAGGTGCGTGCTCTCCACCATGCTTGACAAATGACGTTTCCTTACAAATGAGCCGCTGGAAACTCACTAACACCACGAAATGCCAAATCTTGGCTGTCACTTTGTGGATATATAATGCGAACGAAAAGGACCTCCTCAGCCGTGACAGGCCACTTCAGCTGCAATGCAGCATAGCTCTGCCTCTTGCGAAGTGTCTGTTCAGTTTAATCACAACCATAAAATAAGCGATAGACAAAATGTGATAAAGTTTTCGGGTATTTCATATAAATAGCTCGAGTGCCGGTTGTAAAATTTTACAACACCTCGTCACCGCAGCTAACGGGCGCCGGATGAAACATCACCCGGAGGATGTGGGGTGGCACGCACTCGGCGTTCACATAAAATTTCAGCACCAATTTTCGAACGCGTAAAACTTGTGGCACATGGCGCTTCTTCAATAAAATATTTATAGGTGTTGTCTTTATACTCATTGTTTTAAAAGCACTCGAATACTCGAGTGACTGGACCGGATGCCTACATGATTGTATAATAGGCCTTGTCATAATTTTTTAATTATTCTAAAAATGGACTGGTACGATTGGGAAAGTTAATCTCTGTGCAGTCCGTATTCTGACAAAATCCTACTTTTCCAATCCTGATGGGCCTGGTTCAGCACTCTGTTTTGCAAAGGTGATCTCTCTAGATCGTTTCTGGCCCTTCGGCTATCTGATAAAGTTCATTTGAACCATTTTTACTAAATAAAATCTAAAATTTTCACTTGTTATTTTGACCCTCGTCAATACAAATGGCACTTGTACACGTATCCTCTTTAACGTTATTTCTAAGTGATAACTTTATTGCGACTATGCGTACAATCAGGCCAGTGCTGAAAATACGAAAATAATTTATGTTAACTAGTTGTTTAAGTGGTAATTAAATACAGGATTTCCAGGTTGCAACCTTATAAAGTTTTTCAGGTAGCTTCTTTCTCCAATCCCCTTGATATACGACCATCTCAATTTTTGGCACAAAACGCTACATTATAGCACTTTACCGGCCGGCTTTAATATTGCGTCTAAGCAAAAATCCATAACGGATGACTGGTTACATAATAGACGGATCAACATAGTTGAAAGGAAATTTCCCTATATTTTAGTATTGTTTCAAAGTTGATGGCAAGGGTTGATGGATTGCTACGAGGTAGCATCAATATTTTTTGCTTATAAGTATTCCCAATTCCCTGAGCGATAAAGAGTAGTATATATGGACCTTCGTTCGTCGATCGATTGGCATTTTTCTGCCAGCGTAAAAACTTGTTATTTGCTCATGTAATGGTTATTGGCAGCATACTGCTCAATATTTGGTAGATAGACAAAAATGGAGTAAGACTTTTTTTTAGTACAGGAGGCAAACCAGAAATTGAATCGTTTTAACGACTACCGATTCCCATAGACATCCACATTACTGTTACCTGCAGATGCGTTGCCCACATTTTCTCCTCCCCTCCAATAGGTCACTGGCTACACACAAACCACACGCGACAGCATAGTACTTTACCGTACCATTCCAGGCCTCTTTAACTCTCGTTCTCTCCTTTTTGCGTTTAACGTTGCGTTTTATGGTTCGTAAACGAGCGGTAGAATTATACAGTTGACATACGGATGCCATAAACATCTCAAAACCAGATATAAGCACGTAGATGATTAGACTTTTAATTTTCCATCCCTCTGTTGGGCCATCCAGTTCTCTGTGAACCACACAAATCGTGACATCATCCATTTTGCCATTTATAGTGCTTTGATTCGGCTACAATTTACCAACGAAACTTTTTAAGTGGTAATGCTATGCATTGCATCAGAATTGGGCTGGTACTACTGAGGAGGTATCTATCGCTCACATGACACCGCCGTAAAGTGACAGCTGACAGATACGGGAAAACTAGTTATGGCCGATGGCACCCACGGAGTTAAGTGGGTATTCAGATTAACTGCAAGCTTCAAGAACCTACCGGCTCCCATCCAAGTCCCGGTGGTAGTGCACAAAGCATTCTCCCACGAAAAAAGTGGCAGTGAAAAGTGAGGTTTGTGAGTACCCGTGAATAGTCGTACAAACCCTACGATTTTTCGTTTGCCCTCCTATACTATAAAAAAAGCCTCCTTCGATGTATTAATTTGCCATTAACGTTGATTTAATAGTTCTATTGTGTTTCAGAATAGGCACATTCGTTATCTCATAAACAAAGGGAACGAACGCCCACGTTACTCGGCCCACGTGCCGTCTAAAATGTAATTATTCTAAAGAATGCTAATGCAATTTAAGCGTAGGTTTTCATTTTTGTATCATAACTTTGCTTGTAATTCTAGCGGTAACGGAATTCAGTACAGTGACAGGGTAATTGAAATTCTACTTTAAAGGTCATAAGAGTTGAGCCTCACTTGTTATGAACATTTGTATAATAAATAGTCGTAACTCATTACAGATAAGTAACGCCGACACGACCGTACCGGAGAAAGGACCGGAGATTGGGGTTAAAGAAGGCAACTACCGGTCTCTTCTTGTGTGTCGAATGCGTTGCTCGTCACAAGTCTTCGTTACAAATAATTTTGTTTCTTTTTTTTGTGCTTTTTTCTGTTTTTTCTTCGTCCTTCGCATTTCATTTAAGTAGGAAGGAAACACTTGATCGTTTGTTTGTTTGTTTGCATTGCATAGACTTCGGTACTACTGGCCGATTTAAAAATAATTTTTACGGTTAGAATTATGCAGTATCTCTAAAGAATGTATACGCTATAGCTCATTACGAAAACTTCGATATTGTAATCAAAGGTGTAAAATATCACCTTATATCATGACCACAGAAATTATTGAAAACTAGCTATCACTATAGACGTAGTTTTTTCATGATTAAATTATTTGTCATGTAATAAAGTGTAATGTTTACATATAATTTTTGTACATCAATAAATTTTTGCCGTATTTTGTGAAATATCCGCACAAAGCCGGGACTTACTGCTAGTTTAAAATATTTAGTAAGATGGTTTCGTTTAATATACATTTTGACAAAATGTATAAGTAATGTCACATGTTGAATTAAAAAGATATTTCACTGGTACAGCTTCCTTGTCAAGTAAATACGTACATCAAAAGGTGATGGTGTCACATTCTCGGAGTTTTTTGACGCATAATACGTTGGGGCGTTGTCAAATAAAAGATTCCTCATTTCATATGGCGGTAAAAGTACGTCTATTAATAGGAAGGAATATTTTATTAAATTCGGCGCATTTCTGCGATTCTCTGTAATCAAAAAATACGAAGATAAAATAAAATAATAATAATCGCTGGGGTTGAGAAACCGATATGTTATCAGTACTGAACATGCGATATCTTTCATGTAGAAAAAATAGAAGAGTATAGAAGAGAGAGAAAATTAATGCAGAGTATAATAGATTTAATAAAATAATAATAATATCTGTGGGCTTATCATTCCACGTTAGCCTAGCCCTGTGCTAAGTACCGTAAGGACTTGTGTTACGGGTACTAGACAACGTATATATATTTAATATTTTTTTATAAATTTTATATATTTACGATTTTATAATATAAATACATATAATACTTAAATAAACATCCATGACCTAGGCGGGATTCGAACCCGCTACATCTGGCGTAATACGCGCACTAACCGCCACGTTACCAACCGAGCCTACCGGTTGTCATATAAGACAACATATATTGTTTGTTCATGTAATTACCTTTTACAATAATAATAATATTGCCGTCCTAACCGAATTTCGCCCACGGCAGTCACATCTATAGATAATAGACAACTGCTCAGGCACATGTGCACTCCCCGTTCCATCATTCTCCTATTCCGATGGGACGGCAATTAAACATGAGTGCTGAGAAACCAGGCCCAATACCGACCATTAAACGTGCTCTCGGAGAAACGGGTCAATTTCCTGAATTCGAGCTGTTATTAAAATTTTCTAAAATTCCAACAATATTTTGGTCTGACCCGGGACTTGTTATCAGGACCTCACTACAGTGGTTGCATGTCGCTAGACCTCGAATTGTGTTGTGCATATCGCTAGACCTCGAGGCAGCCAATCTTACATTAATAAAAATAAACAATAACTTTGAATATATAGTTGATCGAATCCAACAAATAACTCTTCAAATCTCTATAAAGTATGAGGCTAATACTCATAGTATTCACTGTACGTGTTTTTTAAGCAGGATAAGCGTCAAACGAGTGATAGGTAACTACCACCGCCTATAGACATCCGCATGACTCGAGGTTATGCAGCCGCGTTGCCGTCCTTTAGGTTGGGTGTAAGCTCTTTTTTTGAAGAACCCCATATCGTATCGGTACGGAAATACCGACGGTGGCAGCTGATTCCATATCGAAGTTGTGCGCGGTAGGACATGGCGCTTGAAATGCACAGTTGTAGACTTTGGGACATCAAGGTGGCAACGGTGGAACTTATATTTCTACCGTGATGTCCGAGAGTGGAATTCCGCTGCTGGTATTAATCACTTTGGTACTACGTCCCTCTTTGATGTATTCTAGATGGCTATTATATTCGTAGATACCATTCACGTAGACTTCATGACCTAGAGATTAAAAAAATGACCACCATCAAGGAGAATGACTTTATGAAGATAACAATTGTGATTGCGAGAAGATCAGGTAACAGCTGTACCTATAGCTGATACACGCAATAAAAACACTCCACAAGATAAAGTGAAAGTATTTGAGTTTTCTTATTTTGGATGATATAAGCAGTTTCGGTGGGTTCGCTTCGAGCGAACTAACAAGGGTCCCTACATGATTAGAATATTTTCCGTGAGTTTTCTTACGTGAACTGTATCGTGTACCGCGTCGAAAACGTTATTTAAACTTGTTCGAACTTGTTATCACGTAACGGCATCATGATATATTAAGAAATAGGATTTTATAGTTTTTTTATCTTTATTTTTTAGAAAGAGGTTTTCCCACGTAGTGACTATGCCTTCCCCATTTAATAATATCTCACATATAACTTAAGGCTACCTAATTTATCGTTTTCGTATATTATATTTAAGTAGTTATATGTATATTATTAACAAATTCGATATTAGGGGTGGAGCAAAAGAAGAAACAAATGTGACTATTTTCAAGTCAAGCTTAATAACTCTGAATAATATAAATACAAATCAATGTACATAGTAGGAAGACTATAGTAAATATCCCCCTGTGGTGTAACGGCGCGGGTGCCGCCTGTTAAGACCGTTAGGAACCTCACCATTTCATCGCGCTGATATCATGTTAATCTATCTATTAGTAAACGAAGGGACCTACTTTCTGTTCAGAGAATGATTTTGGGAATTGGTGAACTGACATTCCATTGTCACTTACCGGGTCTATAAATTTAGATAATGTATAATAAAAAAAGATTATGATAATATTAAAATAAATTACGAAATTGACTAATGGGATGCCATTTTCGATACAAGTTCCATATTTCGCGCTTTCAATGCACAGTATAATTCTTCATTTCTTTAAAAAAATTATAATATACTGCAACTTGAGAACATTCTCTTCTTTCTAAATTTTAGAAAACTAATAAATATAGTAAAGATCGAAATTAAATGGAATGGAAATTGTACACAACAAAGGCGTTGTGATTTAAGGAACTTTAGAAGAACTTGCTTGATATCCAGGTCGATCTTACTTCTTTCATTATTATAAGTTTTTTCCTTCCTTGAATTTTAATAGCTTTTTTATATTCTGAAGGACTGTAGGCAATGAAAACGAGAAAAATTATATTCAAAATAGAATTACAAAAGACGAAAACAAAGGATATTTTTGAACACCAGCTATTACTGGTTATCTACTACTGGTTCTGTCCTAACACTAGTCCTTTTTAGGGGTACAAATTACATCTCCCTCGGTTCAATTGGCTTCGCCTGGACTTACCCCAGGCTACTGAGCCGCACCGCCACAACATGACTTAAACCATGGTGAGGATACCCTAACGCTAGCCCTAGCCTAAGTATAAATAATATACTTTATTGGTTCAATAAACATCTTGGTTGAGGGAAAAGGCGATCTCCTTCTCTTCCCGGCTGTTGACTTTTCATTGATGATTGAGCGGCGCCCGTCTTTCTAACAGGTTTGTGATTGACCAACACTTTATTTATCTTTCGTGACGTGCATAAATTCTCACACTGGTTCTTCCAATATCTTCCGACCTCGTTAAACAACAACAACACATCTTCACACTAGCTCCCCAACGGGGTAGCCAGAGAGAACGGAATGCCATACACGATTACATACCTGAATTGCCTTCTCCATACTCATTACTCTTCACACGGACACGTCGGTTACGAAGGCTCTTGACACCACCTTCGGACAGTACCCTATTAATCCGATTATGGTATGTCAGTCTTGATCTTGCCCGGTACCTACATCCTTCCACATTCACATTTTATATTTGCTTTGTTAAACTTTCTCCTGCCATTCTTTCTATTTTTTGCCTATTTTCCGACCTCATTTCTCGATGTTATTTAAAATTTAATAACAAATTATAGCATTGAAGATCTCGGCCGGCAATAAACAGTAGCCAGAGCCTCATCGACGGGAGACTATCGGCCCGGGAGCTATATATCACTTAAAACGACAGAGCATAAATCTACGACGTCTTCGTTATTTGCAGTCGCCACGTAAACCGCCGGTTTTGGGTGAATATTAACGACATCGCCAATTTTCCGCAAGCTTACGCCAGACGCAATTTTTCAGCAATTGAGCAATAATATCACGTCGAGGGCGACGCTAAAAGTTTATAATATCGATACGCCATCCGATATCGGATACATGATTCAAATAATAATCACCTATAATAATAACACCCCGACGGCAATAAAGCGCTCGCTACGTGGCTTCATTAGTTTTTCGTGAATTATCTCGTTAAGCAATACTTTAGATAAAAGGTATCTCGAACTTTCCCATTATTTCGAAAATGCGTTTCTCTGAAATGATATTAAAATGTTGTTATTCAAAAAATAATTTAAAAAATTACTTTATTAAACGTCTTCAAATAAATCTACCACCGGATTAACCCCAGCCCTGTATTGAAAAGAATAAGCGTAAGAAAACCAGCGCGTATGTCATTAATGATCTATCTTAATTCATTGTGGTTTAATAAATTGAGTTGCTTTTATTATATATATAATTGAGTTATTGCAAATTAGCTACCAATCAATCACATCGACCACACTTTGCTTTTTACATTCTCACCCAAAACCACTTTTAAATCTTTTCTTTACATGTTTCAGTAAAAAAATAGTAAGAAGGAACTATGTTGTAGATATTATACAGATCGTCCATCGAATAGGGAGGAGGAAAGAAGATACCACATCTACATTACAAACGTTTGGTTGACGTCTGGTGACGTTTGGTGGTCCATTTCGGCAGCAATGCAGCATGGCACTAACTCTCACTATGTAATTAGTAAGAAATAGAGCTTTAGATTAAAAGGAAAAATAAATATAATTAACATCTATAAAAATGCTATGAATTTCTGTAGGAGGTAGTGCCATGCTGTATTGCAGTGGAATTGGGTTGGGACGTATGGGAAGGTCGTATCTCACTTACATGATACGTAAAGTAACATCTTCAGTGTCGCGTTTCATGCGGTTTGTGAGTGGCCGGTGGCCCACTTGGTGCAGTGCGGATCTTCTTTTGATCTTTTGTCTGGTGACATAACAACATTTCCCTTCATGTCCAGGAGCTGAAGAAAATAATTGAAACGTTGCAAGAA
>JAFELO010000991.1:262864-291915 GCA_017140195.1 Eumaeus atala
AAGTGACCATGGTTGCTGTAAAGCTTCTGTTACGTCGGGCTAGTTAAATAAACCGCGACAAAATCCTTAGAAGTAGTTTTATTCCAATACGTTAATGTATTTTTCAATAAAGACGTTAACAGTAGAAAGACATAGCCAAGCCAGTGGCCGACAACCGTTGTCATTATTTTTTATGAATGACCGTGATTTATTAAAAATGGCAACGTCTTTGTTATATAAAAACGTTGCCATTTTTAAATGATCTTGCATTGAGACACTCGTAGCGATAACATGTTGTACTAGACGCAACTTCGCACCGGCCACCTTATACACTATTTTGCGAAAGTTAACATATCGCCGGGCATTCGCTTACCTACAATATTAGGAATGCCAAAATGTTAGCCAACAAAACGATTAAAAATTCCATAGTCCCTCGAATGGTACGTAGAATGCGAATGTTTAAGACATCCACGGCTCCATTAGTGAGCAGCGACTTGTGAGTAGCGGCTGAGTTTCCAAACACACGTTAGGTAATTCTGACTTCAACCGTTCACTCCGAGTCGAACGGTCGTCTCATAGCGCATACGAACTTTATGCTCGAATACAACTCCTTCTCTCATGAACATTAGAGTAATTTTCCATTGTCTCACGAATATTTCTTTTTGTTCCAGATGTCATGTGTTGAGTGAACTTGAAGTGTATTGAAATGTGAATTCTGTGTTAATTGTGCTAAATCCGTTTTTCGTGTGAAATCGATGTTAGTGTGACTGTTCGTTGTTTACTCGCACCACAAGTAACAAACCATGGAGACAGAGGAGCTTACGAAACTTGTTGATGGGATATACAAGGTAAGTTAAATATATATATATATGAGCAGCAGAAATGCCCTCAATTTTCATTTAGTACATAAAATAAAAACGAAAAACATACTTTTCATAATTGATTTCTCGTAGAATTATATATTATTTCTTTTGTGTTATACCTAATTAAATTACTGACATTATTAATTTATTACAATAAAACTAATTTTACAGTTTTTATCGCGCTTAATTTAATCCGTAAAAATAGTTTTATTGTAATGTGTATACTTCGCCTTTACTTAGGTTTCAATATTGTTAGTTGATTTTGATAAGTGATTAATTTTATTTCCTTTGTTGGAATTTATTTTTTAATAATTATTACTGTCAAAATTTGACTAGTCAAAAGTCGCTTATCGGTACATCTGTCAATGCAGTGCAAGCTATAAAAGTTGTAGTTGTGTCCTATTTCATACACTTGTGTAAGCTTGCTTATTGCTAGCAGCAAGTTGGGAAGACGTACTAAATAGAGCGAGATCGGTCCTAATACCTTATGCCATGCACGATCCATGGAATAGACCATGGAAAATCTTATGATAGCCACCCCGTCTGCTAACATGACTGCTAAAAGAAAACTTAAAAAAGAAACAAATGACATTGTGTACTTCTAGCAGACGCTAGTTTTCAACGGCTGACTGTCATGATGAATGAATTCGACATAAATCAATGAAATATTAATTATTAGTCTTATAAGATTCGCATGATTACGAGGGAAACTATACTTGCCTCCGGATTTCTAACTGGTTAATGTTATATCAGTCAAGTGAAAGGGCTAGCAAAGGCCGCTGTCGCAAGGTATGACCTTACTAAGATCAGATCTTACACTATATTATACATTCCTCTATAATTATGTTTTTAATAATAATCCTAATTTTACATATCGAAACTTTGTATGTAAGAGAATATTCATTCACGCAAGGAATGAAAAATTAAAATGGCACAGCTATAGTTTACCTACAACAGATGCAATAACTGTGATGTTTATGAAATATGGACAATATAAAAGTTTTCCAGATTTCATTTTTTTTTTCATAATAAATTTACCTGTATTGGGATATAATATGCGCGCGAAACCCCGAGACACTGCAGGTATAAAATATAAATTGATCACCTTCACGCCTGTTATGCCCAACGAGGTAGGCAGAGGTGTGCAGTACATCCAAAACTCGTAAGTCCAATTGATATACTAGAACACCCACGATTAGCCAAGGTACTGAGAGCCATGACGTCATAGGTAGCAAAAGGCTATTGCTACTTCGGGCACATTCCAATCCCAGACACTGTAATACATGCTCAGAATTATCTGACAAACATTTAATAATGCCCAACCTGGGGATCGAACCCAGGACCCCACGTGGCTAACAGTCTTAACAAGCGACCGAACATTAAATTTATAATTGTTTTGTACTTATAAAATATCAACCTGTATCATTGTCAATTGGAATAGAAAATATATTTTTGTATTCCATATTTGTTGCATTTAATAAGTGCAACAATTAATTGTTCATTATCAAAATATTTTGGGGAAATTTATATAAATTGTTTCACGTTAATTATAATTGGCTAATGCAGATAGATTTTTGACTTAAGTTCCACAAGAAATATGTGAAGTCAACAAATCAATCGATGGATAGAATGTTGAAACTGCCGCCAATAAGAATAGCGGTGTAGGATCTTTCCTTAATGCAACCGAATCGGGTTCATAACCCTTATTTAGTATTTCGAATTAAAATGAAACAGATTATATAAATTCCCCAAAATATTTCAATAAAAAGATCGATGAAACGACAGCTAGGGAACAATACAGATGCAGTCGCAAAAACCCGGTATTTAGTAATCCACCGATTAAACGAATCCGCCCTAGAATTCTTTGACTGTAGTTCGTTCTGTACCATTTGCGCTGTCTGTTCATTCGGACATAATTGTCTATTATATTTAAATTAAAATGTTAACGATGTAACGTCCAGGATTCCGGCAACGGAAGCGATCTTGACCTTAACGAGCCTTCTGCATTGCAACCGAATCAAATCGCGGAAATACCAGAGAAGTGTCTTTGAAATAGGCCCGTGTGAAGTGTCGGCTGCGGTGACGCTATAATATCGCGTTTCGTGTAGATTACTAGAGTACTAAATGACTTCGTAGAATTGTGATTCGGAATTCAATAAAGGACCGAAACGCTTATTCTTTGATACTGAAAAAATATTGATTGAAATAAAAGAAGAACAAAAATTCCGTTTGCTTGAACTATAGTTTAATTTGCTCTCTCGCGTTAACAAGAAGAAGCTAACGAGAATTCATATGTTAAAATCCGTCAATGCATTCCGAAACACCCTTATCTATACTAATAATATAAAGTTAAGGAGTTTATGTTTTTAAACGCGTTATTCTCGAGAAAAATTGAATTAAATAAATCTTTTTGTGTTGAATAATCCATTTATGGAGGATGACTATGTGTTATGTACCGCTACGATTAATAGAACCGGAGTTGCTAAAACTGCGGGGTGATGCTAGTCGACACATATAAATAAAATTGAAATATCTGTGCAGTGTGTTAAATTAACGATACTAGTACCTATACACACTACAAACATTCAAATTTCTGGAAATGTCGGAAATATTTTGACAGAACTTTCACGGAAAGAGAGGAGTTTGTAGGGCAGGACATAAGATATATTTTATTTTCAATACTAACAATCCGACCGCAATCATTCACCGGTGGTAGGGTTTTGGAAAGTTTAAAAGACAAAAATAAAAATTCATTGGAATTCCAGGAATGACAGAAAGTGAAAACATTTAGTCCGCTTATACACATACACAAAGCCCACACCTGTTCGAAATGTCAGGGTCAAACGGTCAACCGGCCAGAGACAAGATCAAGCCACGATTTCTCCATTTTGTTTTGTATATGGCATTCCATTGAATATGGCTTTCAAATTTTCTCTTTTAACGCTATTCTAACACTTTTACGAGTTATGAAACGTATAATATACACGTCATAAGAGCTACGTCTTGACAAGTTCCGATTAACATCAAGCCTTTAGTCACAAATCCGAGGGTTTCAGAACCCATTTTTTATTTATCACAATGAAAGTACCGACCCCGGCGACCATCTTATCCTACAAATATTTTCTTTTTCTTTACGGTCATGGCTCACAACACCGTCCGACCGCTGCTGCTCATGTGTCTCCAGGATCGACAGCGGCCACCACTTGTGAACCTCTGATTTAAACGCAGGTAGCCGGAGGTAATTATAAAAATTGTCTTGGGACCCACAACGAATTTAATCAGAAGAAAATAGAAGTAGTAGGAATTGTTTCCAGTGTGATCATACAATTAATTTTTTTGTTCTTTCCCTTGCGCAACAAATCAGGTGTGTCATTAATAAATTGCAGCCGAATAAGGCTGACACGACAAGGGAAGTACCTCTAGTTTACACGATGGTGACAGTAATTTGTGAGCTCTACTTCACGACTGTTTTCGAATCTCTATGGAGGTAGTATGTTACAGTAACAGTAAACTCACTGCGCTTAGAGAGATCTGATTTTAGTTTGCTCCATCACTGACTTTTTCGATGACGTAGCTCAGTCAAGTTGTGCTTGTTGCGCCAACGATCACGGGTTCAAATACCATCCAGATCACCATATATACGAATTTCTATATTATATATACAACACATTCTAAATTCAATGTTTCAATATTAAATGTTCTATTATAAAACATCTCATCATATATTTCTATTATAAAAGCTTTCTCTCTGTATATAATCAATTTTCTCAATATATACTGAACTGATTTTCACGCTGTTTTCACCAATGGGGAGAGCAATTTCCGAGGATCATTTTTGTGCATAATTTGTTAACATAAATCCGGCCACTGTTATATACATGCGAAACCGGGACGGATCATTCTTTAAGTACTGTAACGTACTCAAAACGGTGTAAGGCTAACGTGCGTGCTTAGTCTGCGTTTATTATTATTTAATAATTATTACCTCTTGGAGCCGACGCTGTTACACGTCACTTCATAATAGTTGCAACTATGACTTGTTCTTAATTTCTCTTCATTGGTTCACTGTACACAGTGAAACACTTTCATCCGCTCGCGCCAAATAAATGTATAAGATGAGATTAATGTCAATAAACGCAAAATGTAACGACCACTAGTACTTTCTCTCGAGACGTTATCTAATAAGCGGATTATGTAACGCATAGCGCCTTTGTCCGGTACCTAACGTGTGTCAAAAACACATGTTGAATAATTTTTTGGAGTTAATAATAATTTGTGGACTGGTCCCACGTTAGCCCATCCCTGTGCTAAGCACCGTAAGGACTTATGCTACAGGTACTCATTCATTATCAGCCCAGATCACTGCTGGACGTCGACCTCTCTCAATAAACACCCAAACGACCGATCTCCTGCTATTCGCATCCATCCCGGACCGGCTACTGCACCGAAATCATCCTCCCACCCGGTGAACGATCGACCAACACTTCGTTTTCCTAAACGCGGCCTCCATTCCAATACCTGCCCCATCTGCCATCATCATTTTTATTCCGAAACATGGTCTCTTAATTTAGGACTGGTCCGCAAGTTTGCGGTAGCTCAACGGGCTATGTTGGGTGTTTCTCTGACAGACAGACAGAAGAACAGATGGCACAGGTGCTTGACAATTAATATTTTATATAAATGAAAAAAAATGATTTTACATCCGTTATCTGGGCATGATTCAAATGCAGGACCGCTATCGCAACGTGTCTGGAACTTACGTTTAAGATACCACCACACCAAGACTACGTGCGCGCACAAAAGTGATTTAACTAGCTGTGTCCTGCTGTTTCACCCGCGAAAAAGGAAATACATTCGTTTGTTACAATGTATTTACTTTTTCTTCTTTCACTTCCCGCAGTTCTTAGCAAAAGATTGTGCAATGCTGTATAGCAGTGGAACTGGGCCGGCACGGCCGGGGAGGTACCGTTCACTCACATGATACCGCCGCTTTTATATAAATTTATTACGTAGAATGTAACAATCATATTTTGTAATCTCTATTTTGTTGCATGATTATTGTTTTTCTTTTCTATTTGTTTTATCTCTTGGTAGGCGCGACATACAGAAGACGCAAATTGGTGAGGTTGAAAACATGTGTTAGGTACCATGCATTGAGTGCATTTTTTTGATGCGGGGTAACACATTTACGTGCCTTCACTAGTCCTGGGTACCAGTGGAGTGTGGGGCTCGTGGCACATCATAGTGCAGAATACCCAGCAAAACCACCGCGAGTTCCATCGGTGCCACCTTTGATGAAGTGCCGCGGAGCAACAAATCATCAGGGCACCTCGAGGGCCAGTCGGTCCCGTAAGCGACCGACGCCTCCTCCACACATGGTGTTGTCCCGCACCACAGGACAACACCACCAACTTTGCGACATTGCAACTAGGTGAGGTTCCCATCCTCGTCCCTTGCCCCATGAGCGAAAACACCGCCTGCTTTTCCCTCTTTTTATAAGAGGGGTACAAAGAGCGTCTCCTCCTCCTGCTCATGAGCCCCGTCTTCTTATAAGAGAGATACAACGAGCGTCTCCTCCTCCTGCTCATGAGCCCCGTCTTCTTATAAGAGAGATACAACGAGCGTCTCCTCCTCCTGCTCATAAGCTCCGTCTTCTTATAAGAGAGATACAACGAGCGTCTCCTCCTCCTGCTCATGAGCCCCGTCTTCTTATAAGAGAGATACAACGAGCGTCTCCTCCTCCTGCTCATGAGCCCCGTCTTCTTATATGAGAGGTGCAAAGATCCCCCTCGGTTCAATTGGCTTCACCTGGGTTCCCCCAGGCTACTGAGCCTCACCACCACGACAGGGCTTGAACCGTAGCGGGGATGCATTGCATACCTAGCTAGCTTATGCCGAACCTAACCAATTTGGCGCAGCCTCAAGGCACTGTGATTTCTGACTTCTATTTATTGTTCTGTCTAAACTATTGTCGATGTCTTTAGTGCTGTGGTCGCATAAATGTCTTACTCTTTTTTCTTCACCTACGAAAAGATATTCTTTATAGATCAGTTTGTGTATTTGTCTGCTTGAATATTATTATATTGGCATGATACTGAACCTGTTTCACTTGTTGAGGCAAGCGAAAGGTGAAAAAAAATATACAAATCAAATACAGTCGTGGTACCAACTCCGTGATGAATATGTGCTTTAAACTAACTACATCCAGCGATTTCGTGCGCTTATAAACTAACTACATCCAGCGATTTCGTGCGCTTATAAACTAACTACATCCAGCGATTTCGTGCGCTTATAAGCGATTTCGTGCGCTTATAAACTAACTACATCCAGCGATTTCGTGCGCTTATAAACTAACTACATCCAGCGATTTCGTGCGCTTATAATTTGGAGGAAATGGCTGCTAATAGCTAACACAGTTTGATACATTTTATCAACAATCAAGAGTAGGTTTTATCGTGAAATTAAGGGAAAGTAGCGTCTCGAGTAGGCTCTTTGTTACAAACCCTTCCATTCGGTATATCATCATGGAATATAGACTATGACCTTTCTTGTCAATGTAGCTACCGTACGAAGGAATATCTGTTTCAAATGATTCTTGATCAAATGTAGTTCTGGAGATTAAGTGGTACAAACAAACAAATAAACTTTTCGGCTTGATTTTATTAGTATTATATTTGATACAAACATACAAATTCACATCTTTAGTGATACAGTATGATAGATGCGATAATATCTGTACTAACACTATAAAGAGGAAACATTTGCTTGTTTGTTTGCATTGATAGGCTCCGAATGCTATAGATCTATTTGAAATTAGACCTATATTTATTTTACAATCCTACATTCTCTATGATAAACATAGACTATGTAACATTATGTAAAACGTTAGATCAGTTTGAAAACTTCGATAAACATAACCAAAGATGGGAAGTAAATTTCAAAGTAAGTCCTGATATAGCAAGCTACGGTTATTATTGACAACTAGCTGTTCCGACAGACGTTGTGCTAAATTGAATTTTTTGTCATGATGATGTTCTGCCCTATTTTGTGGAATATCTATGCGAAGCCGGGACGGATTATTAGTTAATAATAAAAACTGTGATACTTGACTGGAGCCTACTCCATGAGTACGAAGATATTCTCAAGAAAGTGACGTCAAGCGACGTAATCACGGTAAGCATAAAGCGTTACGCTGAGCGCGAGACCACGACCGTATTTCACACAATGCTACCCACCCTTCATATTTTTATCATACCACGTGCCTTATATTAAGATATTTATATGTTATGTTAAGACATTTAAGGCCTAATCATTAGGTTACATTCCAATAATGATCCACACACATGCTTATACAGACGTCATAAGGCTAGGAACTAAAGTATCCGATATTACGCCATGGATAGTGGCAGTGAGCTGGTCTCACACTCAGAGGAACAGATGAGCCAGTAATATTCTGGAGTGGAGGCCGCGTTTAGTAGAACGAAGTGTTGGTCGACCGTTCATCAGGTGGGAAGACGATCTCCATGCAGTAGCCGGTCCGGAATGGATGCGAGTAGCAGGAGATTGGTCGTCGGTCCTCGATCGGTGGCATACATTGAGAGATGCCTACGTCCAGCAGTGGGGCCGATAGGGGCTGATAATGATGGTGATGTTTAAATAGAAAGTCGCCAAGAGCCACATGTACAGACATGCGGCTCTTGGTACAGACGTACAGACGTGATTGAGTCTCTCAAAATCTACTGAGCTACTTTTCATGTGGTTTATCTATGGATAGAGCGGTTCCCGGGGAAGGTTTTAGTGTATAACTTGTTAAAGTAACAATTCGGCCATGTATATCGCGGGCGAAGCCTGGGCGGACCACTAGTTAATATATAATTTGAACTTCTAGTAGGCTGGTAATAATTAATAATTTAAACTTGAAACAATGTAAATGTTAAATTAATTTTAAGGAGTCAAAATGAAATATCATGTCCACGGATCTCTTAGAATTCATTTCAAAACGTTAATTAAGGTTTATTTTTCTCTCAGCTTTACTAACGGGTTTGTCCACGCCAGCGGTTGCAGGTTCAAATCCCGTCTAGGGCTTGAATATGTGTAAAATATAACTATTTAACGTGGCTTGTGGTAACACCTGCGTGTCCCGTATGATCCGCTCCCATTTGTCAATGTCAGTGAACAATTAGCTTACAAGCTATATATATATATATATATATATATATATATTTACCTTGCTATTTGCATCTCGGAGCCGCTAGTGCAAGGAGATCGTCTTTCCACCTGGTGAGCGGTCGACCAACACTTCGCTTTCCTAAACGCGGCCTCCACTCCAGAAACTTACTGGCCCATCTGGCATCTGTATACACACACATATGAGTCTACGTGTACAAATTTAAGTTATTTACGTAGAAAAAGCACTATTCTTTTGCTTCCTTGTAACAAAATCGCTCCAGCGCACGCATGGAACATAGCCGAATGTAATTTTGCACATTGCTAAATCCGAAACATTAACACAAGGTTTTTTTGGTTATGCGCAATCAATAATAATTGCAAATAATTGGCCCGCACGACCGTAGCATGTTACGGCTATTCTGTCGCGCTTCGTAAGGTTTGTGTATAAAATAATTTGTTTGAGTATAAAATAAAGAACTTAATCCCAAGTCCAGTGGTCGTTGTAACAAATAAGTGCTACCTAGTTTCCTACCTACTTTTAGCCTAATTTTTCACATTTTTTATTATATTCCTTAGTGGTAATAAATATTTATTTGAAAAATTGTGGCTAAAAAGCCGATCTTACCACACTTTTGATTTTATTTAATTTAACGGTACGGAACCAATCATGAGCGATTTAAATTCGCACTTGGTCGGTTCTTCATCAAGGTAAATGAAATAATATGTGACAATTATGAACATTCTCCACTTCAACGCCTGTATTCTAGTCCTTGGACCTAATTCAATACCCTTAATCCTCATAATGCAGTGAAGTCTGCACCAACCTTTATAGTCAGCTTTTTATAATCACATTATGAACGCATGAAGGGTTTCTTGGCATGCATTCGGGAAGACACATAACATTTATGATAAACCATTCTGAGATTTTTTTTTTTTCGTATTTGAACATAACAGTTTTGTTTATTTCTATAAAAGCTGAATAGATTATTTCCTGGAGCTTGCTATTTTTTGAACTCCTAGATGGATATAAATGATTACTCAACTCCCACCAGCACTTAAGTACGTAAGCAACCTATCTTTATTCAAGACTACGCTAATTTGTTACTAAAATATAACATTTAAAAGTGAAATATAAAAGATAATTCGTAAAAAGACTAATCTTATTACCTATCTATCAATAGTTATAATAAATAAAGTCCCCAAATGCTTTAAGTTTGTATGTGTTTCCTCAAAATCAATAGAACGGATTTTCATGCGAATTTCACCATGGATAGAGCCATCCACGAAGAAGGTTTTAGGAAATACTTTAGGCGTAGCCTAAATGGATTTCTAGTACAAAATAAAAAATCTTGTGCCAAGTTGTTAGTTGTTTATCTGAGCCACTGCCCGACTACGGGACGCGTTTTGATTAAATTTCGCATAAGTGTGTTTGCATTATAATTCTTACATTATAGGTCGTACGACATAAATATATATTATAAAGCGTATTTTCAAAAATAGGTTCAAAGTGACACACTTTATTTCCGTTTCAACATGGTTAATGGACTGACTGGCGGAGGCAACGCGCAGAGGAATCTGCTTAATAGAATTTAATAACACCGTCGTGTGAACGCATCGTTAAAGAAACGTCACGTTAAATAAACTCTCGTACGATTTGGGCTTAAATGGAAAAATATACGTAGAAAATGTGCATGAAATACGCGGGTATAACTCCCGGCACGGCCAGTTTACTAATATAATTCGTATTAGTGCGATGTGATCGCAATAACTAGAATACAATGTAAAAGCGATAACAAAGTTGTAACGATATGAAAGCTATAAAGTGCGGCGAGACTTACCTAACAGAGCGCTTGGGGGTTATATTAAAAAGTACGATTTTAATATCCCTACCAACATAATACGTTTCCGACTAATTTCGCTTTGGGTACTATTTGAATTTTTATTACGTTTCGCTTGTAAGATATATTCCAATAAAAGCGAAGCTTAAATAAATTAAGTTTATATGATACTAGATTTAGTAAATTGCGTAGTTTGTACATTATAGTAGACAATTTCTCTCAAGAGGATATAAATACAATTTGTAGACACGTTGTATTGACAACTCTAAAGAAATATGCACATCCACTTTTTACTCTTTAAATAATTTGTAGGGACCTTAATTATTGGAAAGTAGTCGTGAACATTTATTAACGAAAAACATGACGCAACCCTTCAATAAACTACAATAAAATCTTTTTTTTACCATAATGTGTTATATTTGCGTTAACCTGAAAAATCATTATACATCAATTCGTTAGTAAAATATTTGTGTTTAGCCTCAACTTATACAAAAGTTGAGGCAAAATTTAAATGGCGATATTGTCATATGTCAATAGGTATTACTGGCCAATGGTATAAACGTATCTCTTAAAACTGCTGAACTACATCACAGCAGTTAACACGACTTAAAGATCAAGGCTTGCGATTACGTAACGCCCTCTATGAACTAGTTCTGACTACCGCAAGCTCGAGTGCCTACTCTTTGAGATGTTAAACAGGTTTCCCGCTGTACCTTCGAACACTTACTAACGTTTTTAAATCCTACAACGTAACACCGTGTTACAATGGAATAATCCGGGGTATAAATATTTGGAACTAAATGATAAGACTGAGAAAATATTGCTGCACCGAAATACGGGCATAGTGTATGAGGTGCTTCATGTTCTAAGACAAAACAAATTGTGCTCGGAATGTATTTTCATTCTCTATTCTCTTCCACTAACATCTAAGTGATGCGATTCGACCCAGTGAGCGATCCCGAACTTTACCAGACGCAACAACGCTGGTTTAAATTGGATTTTTTTTTCGGAGGGACCTACTACTTTTGGCGATACTATTGAATTAGCCATAACAACTTATCGGCCTAGCAAAGATTTTGTGTCTCCTAGTTTAGCCAGACGAAAGGGGACAGACCTCCTCCCCCCCCCCCTTTCCGCAGATGGGAAGAAATGTATTGAATTGATGGATTAAATTGAGAGAGCAGTATTATCGTAGAAATATTCTGTTTATCTAATCTCACAGAGATCAAAATATGTTGGTTGTTGAAATAATATTATATGTAACCAATTTTACATCGACAGTTACTTTCTAAATAAAATTTGTTGTAATTGTTTCCTATGTAACATTTATATAAAACAGTCGCTGCCAAATTTAATTTTCTCTTTCGCAATAAAAACGTCAAGGTTGAAACGTTAGAGATATGCACGATTGCCTATGTTACTGCGTAAAAGAAACCAGACACACCTGACCCGTAATATTAGTTATAGATGTTTGCAAATAAGTGATTGAACAGATCAAGTGTGCCTGGTTCCTGCGTATGTGAAGGGACCCGAAACACATGACCCGTCATGTTCCTTATGGGTGTATGGGAGTAAGTGTTTGAATAGATCAAGTGTGCCTGGTTCCCTGCCGGGATTCCTTCGCGACATTAAGCCGGCCTAATGTAAATTTTCGCCGCGTCTGTTTGTCTGTAGTTAAGGGAATGGCTGTCAAGTTAAAGGATAAATGAATAGGAAATGTAACGATATTACCCGTTTTGATAGTGTGTTCTATTTAGCAATAATAACAACGATATGATACACACACACATCTTCACACCAGTTCCCTAAATGGGGTAAGCAGAGAGAACCTGACGTCATATATCCCGATCCCTCACCCGCCAGTGGGCCACTTTACGACTGTAGCAAGTGAGCGAGAGGTAACTCCCCGGTCGTGCCGCCGTATGTACTGTCATGCACCATGTATGACACTACCTCCTCCTATGCAGCATGACACTGGCTCTTACAAAATGCAATCCTTCCATGTTATAAAAAATATAATAAAAAACCCGACCGTTAATAGAAAATAAAATAAAAATCTCAAGTAGATTTTTGCCAAGATTCAAATTGAGTCACGACTTTAGAAGCTTTGTAGTTTTAAATTCAATCCTCCCGCGCAATTATCCTAAAAACAGGTGTAATGTAGTTGTTTTTTTTTTGACGTATTTATGCAATGACGATAATCTAGTACACGCACACGGCTTAGCTGATTTAGATTCCATCACGCAAAGGTTCATAAAATATTAAAAACATATAATAAATGTCATAAACCCGAATGTAATGTCATATGCAACGAAGGGTTTTCCGAATAAAAAGGGCCCTCAGTGAAACAAATGACGGCTGCGTGACGTCATACGCATAATGTGATATCCCGATGTCTCATACCATTCATATTACACTGCTATGAAATACAATGTCTAATGTATTTTATTTTTTCTCTGTATTGTTGTTCCTTTTTATATTTTTGTAATATATAGAATATTATTGTACAAAGATTTAATGTCATTTAGGCTTAGATCCGACGACTTCAATTTATATAATTTTCTTTTGCACATTGATAAGGGTATTTCCATTGATTAAAAATAAAATTTACAACACTGGACGGTGCATTCACAATGTGCGATTATGCGCACGAAGTTCGTACATATCAGCCTTGGTTATGTATAAGCTAGTAAAACAATTCCTAATTCAAAAGGGTAGTGCTAGCCTTTATCTAGCCGGTGTGCAGACGACTCCCCAGGGAAAATCTCACCGAGCACTTATTTGAATAAGAATGGCCAACTTCACTCTATAGTACGGTCCACCACATCACATTTGATTTAGTACGAAATTCAACTGAGACAATTTTGTAAATAGAATTGTTTTCATGTCTATGTTATAAGAAGTATTGTATAAGTGTAGGGATTCGTTTTTAAATTTTATCGGGTCAAATCTATTCCAAGGTAATTAAAAAATAATATTATTCATATAAAAAAATATATAATTTATTATTAACCTGAATATAGGACCGTTGGAACAGTGGACGTCTTCTGGCTGCTGCTGCTGCTGATGATTATAATATTAATATAAATGCAAATATTTGTATGTATTTGTTATACACAAAGGCTGGTCGATTTTGCATGAAATTAGACAATGAATCTGGAATTACATAAATTATTTTATCCCGAAAATAGGAATAGTATAGCATTTAACATGGGAGAACCCGTAAAACACATCTAGCATTCTAATAATTTGATAATTAAAATCACTTAAGCTATACATACAGGCATGTACGCCTATTAAGTTTAGTTATCTAAACTTAAACAGGCATAAGCCAAACAAACTCGCCGTCTAACGCAACATCAAAATTCACGTCACACGAGTTAGACATTTCTTAATGCTGCATTCTCCTGTCTCTATATTGAAGGAAGTGAGGAAATTATGGGAGGAATTTACGCAAAGCGCCTTGTGATGTAAGTTACGAATAACAATTTATATAGCTATTTGCGAGGTGAAGGTATTTGTAACAGGTTAAGAAAGCCTTGATATACATTTAAATAAAAACACCTATATCACAATTACTGTACGTATGTTAATATTTAAATTTATACGGCGAAGTCAGATGTTATTAAAATAAAACTGCTTTTATGGATTTATCGCGGTTTATTTAATTATTTACCTAGCCCGATGTTTCAGAAGCTTTACAGCAAGCATGGTCACGGGTGGACTGAGATGACAAATGTCCTGATATCTCATATTATTAAAAGTACCCGAAGAATTGATTATTTAGTTGTTCCGCTTAACGCAAACATCACAAAAAGAATGGGTGTTCCCTAGTGTGGATTTGCGCTGTATCAAATCTAATGTAATGGCCAACGTTAGCATGCTCACAGACCGCAAATTTTCTAACTAGTAAGCTAGTTAAATAATAAAATAAGCCGCTATAAAATCCGTAAAAATAGTTTTATTTATTAATTTAGACATCAATATCGGAGTGGTATGTCACCTTAGAGAGAATTGGCACCACCGTAGTTCCACCAACACAACCAGTATCCACTACGCCAGGGACTTTAGTAGTAACCGAATAAGCTGTTCGAACACTATTTTTCGTTTCTGTTTTTATGTTCAAACAGTTTTTTTTTTTTAACTTAGAATCTGCTTTCAAAAATACCTGTTAGTGTTAATGACTGTCACAGTCCATATGTTTCAGATAAAACATAAAAATACGCTTTGCCTATCTTGCTGTCTCTTTCCCTTTACGAAAAATGATTATATCAGCGAATAAAACACTCACACATATAAAAATGTAGAAACACTGTACGAAAGGATACACACAGAAGCTATGTAAGTGACACAGGAGTAATTCTGTAACAGATTTTATGTTTTTTTATGTGTAAAGTGTTACACTTAGCAAGGTGTATTTGAATCCCTGCTCACAGTTTGAGAGTATACAGCTCTACTCGACACATAGTGTCTCTACCACTGAAGAATTGTTTGATGGGACCAGTAGTTCCTGCGATTAGCGCATTCTAACAAACTCTGCAGCATACTGGTATAGATTAACTAAATTGTTATTTGTACACGTTTTTTAGGGATGCCTGAAAAAATATTTTTCAAAATATTTTCTTTAGAATAGTTAATCATTTATACTCACCAATGTTCAACAACCAACCTTTTTTTCATCCTCTATTGAACATATTTCTGTAGGTAGGCCTATGGGAGGGGAGGAGGATAGGAAGACAACGCATTTGCATAATTATTATGGGGATGTTTGTGGGTATCGGTAGGTATGAAAAGGCTCGTTTATCACCCTACAATATAAAATTTTAATAAAAAAAATGTAGATAGAAAAATTATGAGTATGACTCGATAGATAAGTTCTGGCGATGGTGATGACTAGACAAGGTCACACATATTGGATGAAATGAAAAATCATATATTCCACGCGCACTTGGCATGTAGAACAAGTTAATATCGATTGTCAGATTGGAATATATTAGTATGAGCTTTTGGTATGAGCTTTCGTATGAACTCGATAAAGCAGGATCCGCTTCTTATTTGTTACTGGATTTAGAAATATGAAATTTTTTAGAAAATGGTTGTTACGAAACTCCTTAACCCAATAGATGTTACCACTCAAAACTTAATCGGTGAATCGCAGGCATGATGGACTAACACAACACAACTTGTTCTCTGCGTGAGGGAGCGATAATTGAAAAACTGTCTGGTATCGAAAAAGCGTAGGGCAGTGCCGGGTCACGGCAATTTTAGGAGCAAACTATTTAGTTTCTAACCAATACCATCATCTCTCTGTGAATGCTCGGTCGAGGCTGAGAAATATGAACAAATCGCACATCACACACTGTGGGAGTGTCATCTTTGGCAGAAGAAGCGAAATGTAATGCCTAATAAAATGAGTAATTTACTATTGTGACCTCGTGGACAACGTGGGAAACGTTTGTGCTTTGAAACGATTTTGTCATAAATGTTACTGGCAGCAGACAACATAACGCAATAAGCCTCAGTTGATAGTTAAATATAACGTGTAGTCAATATGTGTTTAGCATTTATGAACATCCCCGTGGTGCATAGCAACCGGGCTTCACCTGGCTGCCGTCTCCTTTTGCGACTGTTTGAATTTCTTTATCCCGTGCTGTCTACGCTTTGATTGGGGAGGGAAACTGGAAACAGTTCCTACATTACCTATTTTCTTCTCTATAAATTTGTTGCGGGTCACAAGGTACTTTTAGTGTTCCCTCGGACTCCCTGCGATCATATCAAAGGGTCTCAAGTGGTTGCCGCTGTCGATCCTGAGACACAGGAGTAGCTGCTGTGGAAAAATGTGGTGAGCAATTCCCAATTAAAAAAAAATAGATCATATCAATGAAAAATATTTTATTTGAACGATTTCATTATTTCCGTTTCTCGAAGACATTATTCTCCTATTGACGCAATCGGGTACATAGGAAAAAGCATCCAAGTACAAGCTGTTTCCTCACTACACTTAATGGCTAATTGAAAGACCAATAATAATTCGAGTTTCAATAGCAGCCAATGCACAGTTCGTATTCTTGTGCTGACCTAACTTCAATGGGATCGCATTGAGTACTTGAAAGTTGATAAGTAGCTCATTAAAATAACAATTATTGATTTTAACTCTGAATCGTGTAAGAATGTTTGTAACATTATTTCGTCGTGTTCATTTGTAACATGTTTTAATGAAATATAGGCAGATGGCAACTCATTTGCACACAAAAAAGATTTACGGGCGTATGCAAGCATCTTATATAAAATTTACTACGTTTATAAGATTGTTAAAAGTTATTGTTTTTATGTATCTTTACATTATAAATAGCTCCGATTCCTCGTTTGCCATTTAAGCTTTAAAAGGACGTTCGCCGAATTTCACGATCCCAAGTTGCGGGGTGGACTCTAAGGTTTCTAAATACGACAAAGTGATCTCATTAAAAACCCGGATTTTCTTTTGGGATGAGGGACCCTGAAAGTGACACCTTTTCATGAAGACCAACATGGCAGACTCCCAGCTAATCCTATCCTACCCGGAATGCTTGTGTCTACAAATTATGGGAAGCAAAAGGACAAACACATTAAACCTCAGATAGCTAGCGACTGATCCGGATATCCGTTGTAGTTCAAACTACCAGTACCAAATGGCTTTATGTGCCTAAAATCCTAATGAAAAGGGGGGCTTTTCATTTTTATTTTTGGAACTAATAGTGATTTAACTTTTTCCTGACTACCATTTCGGTGCCAAATCTAGATATCTAAATACAATTAATGTTGTTTACGTGACAGAATAACAAGCAAACGCACAAAATTAGTAGTGGTACATATCAGAACCACGGAGCAATTGGAACATTCGAGAATTCAATGATGTCATTGGGTGTACAAAACAGGTAGGCAAGGGTTATACGATGTATCAATTATTACTCAGAATAAATTACACGGCTACATTATTTCAACTTTACAGCTGATGTCGTGGACACGTGAACGATGAAGTTCTTGTCTCAAGACTTTAGAGCTAAATACTCCAGGTAGATCCGCTGATGAGGATTAAACAGTTAACAGTCGTAATTTAGTTTAATTAGTTTCAACTCTCCTCAGTTATGCTTACCTGGTAAAAATGAATTTTAAAATATTTCTGCTAGCTATATAAGTGTAAGAAAATGTAACTTAACGTACAGTCGAGACAGCTGACACCACTAGGGAGGCAACCATGACTGGCTAAGCTTCGGCATTAAGTGTCGGCTGTACTTTCGGCTTTATTAAATTTAGTAACAGTTTCGGGTTGCACAACCGGATAATTTTGTCAAACATTTGACGATAAGACGGTTTTAACCCCACTTCACACATTAAAATCTGTCAAGCCGTTTCGGGCGTAGTAAAGAAACTCACAAAGATAGTTGTACACATACACACATTTGAAAAATATTATCCTCCTACCAATGCAATTGGGGAAAAGGATCAAAGTCAGACAAATCTTGAATTATGTATGAAATATGAAATATTTCCCAAATTTATTTACTTGCTGTAACATGATCGACATTAAACTCTGACATTAGTACGAATATTTGATATACGAACAAACTTTATAACAATATAACATAGAAAAAATTAGGAAGCGGCGTCTTCCTGTGATACAGAAATATATTGAATTCGATGGGAAGTGGGGAGACATAAATTTAATTTGTCCTTCTGTTCGCGTATGCCATACGTATTTAGTTTACGCGTTTTCATCCAAACACAATTTAAGGTAGGAAATTGCCTTGTACTCACAGGCTCTGTTGTCAAGAGTATTTGACATATAATACTTTATACTCTGGCAAACGTAAATAATTGCTGAGTCTGTTCAACTTAATTGCGTTTAAGAAAAATATACTTATTTATTTAACAGTTCATATACATAGACATTAAACAAAAGCATATTCTAATACAAAGGTACTACTTATCCCATAGTGGAATTTCTTCCAATAGTCCTACTACAGGAAAATATATGGTATATTGTAATATTAATGCGTACATTTAATTATATAAACAATGATGAAAATGAATTCATATTCAAAAAATAATAAATAATAATAAAATATATATCATAGATAGATCAACAAATACTTAAATACATACATACGCACACATACATATTTATTGACTTGGTAAGTTTGTATATTGATATATTGATTGTTAAGGGGCAATGTTACATATGGTTGCGAAATTGCGTTAGTACTGGTACAGTAGTTTGGGAAATTACCCCCTTAACACACAATGTGATACTAGATTATGTATAGATATAAAGTGAAACGACATTTTCCAATAAAAAAACAAACAATAAAATAATTTTGTTTGTGTAATAAAATTGACTGAATGACAGATAGCGCACTGTCCAACCGCAGCAAATTTGGCATGTTCTTTGGAGAGTTTAGTATTTTCCGGTAATTCCACCCCGAAGGTGGTGAAAGACGTAATTTTTTTTCTATGACAGTCCTACGCCGTTTTAGTTTGTTTACACGGGTCAAAAAGAAGGGCACTGCTGGTATATTATTATATGCTGTGAAACTTCAGCCAGTAGAAGCAATTCGTATGTGTGAGCTCAAATAAATAAATGTTTGCTCGTATCGCGGGAAATGACTTAAGCAAACTTGAACAATGTGGAACGATCCAAAACGACGATACTTGACTGGTCAGATGTCTTTCGATGTCACTTCTTTTGCCGCTATAGGGGCATGATAGGTGTAAATTTTTACGATGCGCGCGCTCTTCGTCTCGAGAAATCGTCACCCTGACCTATAGTCGACATTTTAGTTTTTCAAAAAAAGTTACCATAATGCGTTATAAAAAACTTTCAATGCATCAAATATCTTTTTCTATTTTTTTTTAACGTCAACTATTGAAGAACAGTTTACAGTAACGCTTAATTCTTCTTCTGTCATTTCCTATCTCCTAGGTATTCCTCCCATCTTATGCTTCTGATCTTCTTTTATTTATACTTGCCAAGGAGTGTAGCCGTTAGCACCGAATGAATACTGTATGAAGCACAAAAAAGTGAGCAAATGTATCTGGAGTATTGGAACAGGTAGATGGGGATGTCATATGTCCAGATGTTATTAAAAGTACACCCGCGACTATGGTTAGCTGCTAAGCTTCTGAAACGACGGGCTTCTTAAAGAATTAAATTTACCGCAAATAAAATAGTTTTATTGTAATGCGTAACAATAGCATAAACTTAAGACATAAATATTTCAAAATCTAGTTGTAATTAATGAGGTAATACATGGATTACTTATCAACTGCATATATACATATCGATGACTCAAACGTGTCTGATCACTTGTTACCTAAAACGCCAACAGTGGTTTAGGAAGATGTAGTGCCATGGCACACAGGAGGAGGTAGTGCCATGCCATGCCATTACAATACATCCTCCGATGCAACGGAATTAGGCCGGCACGACCGGGGAGGTACCTCTCGCTCACATAATACCGTCGTAAAGTGACATCTTCGTGTTTGTGGCATTTCGTGTGGCTTGGGAGTATCAGGTGCCCATTGAGGCGGGCAACGCATCGGCATAGTAGTTGTGTGGATGTTCATGGACGTCGGTAGGCGTGAAAAGGCTCCGATTGCTTGTTTACACCCCTATTCTATAAAGATAAAAGTGAAGCTATTCCATCGCATTTATAACATTAGTATGTGGATGTTACTGATTTGCTCGCTTACCCCCCTAATCTACTAAAAAACTTGTGAGTGAGAAGAACCGGTGAATCCAATTCGGTGGGCCTTCTTGCTTGAAATGATTGTAAGTAATAAAGTACATGACAAGGTTCATACATTCACGAAGAATGTATGTAACTGACCCTAAAATTAATAATATTCTAAAGAAGTCGTAGTCCAACGCGTATTATAAAATATGATATCATTCGAGGACATACATTTATCACGGTTTTCAATACAATACTCTATTGTTTGATCATTGAGCTGTACGCCGCTAGCATTACGAAAAGTCTTCGCGTTGTTGTTTCGATATGTCCCATAATATTCATTAAATTTATTATTTATATTATTAAGCCCCATAGTGAGTAAAATTCAGACGTAAATTTATTTAAATTGCGTACCAGCCGAATTCCGTTGCATCGAAGGATGCAGTATCGTGCACCATGCATGGCACAACCTCCACCTATGCAGCATGGCACTACCTCTTACTGTCATCTCTTATGTCTATCTTATGTCTTGCTATTAAATACTGGCGAATCTGACGGCTATTTTGTCGTGTTTCGTGCGGTTTGTGTGAGAGTTTGCCCATTTGCAGGGGTAATAGATTGGTGTCCGTCAGCATACCCTCTGTCTGCATGGGTCTCCTTCGACACCAAGTAGCTACCATCAGGTGCGAAGCTTGCTCGTTTGCGCTCTACTTTATTAAGACTACATTTTAGCAATGGGTCATATTCTTAATAGTATCAGGACTGCTTTGCAGCGAAAGTGGTATGACCGGCTGAGTAGTTACCTCTCACCACACGATTCCATCTTAGAGGCACAATAACCGCGCGGAGTGGGAATTGTGCGTGTGAGGCGACGCGTCTGAATATAAATTTTGCACATTTTTATGGGTCCGTAGTATTTTTATCCGGTAGTCCCCAAAATCTATGCTTGTTTACACTAAGGATATAAAATATGTAAAGAGTCGTCTCTAAGTTATAACCTTAAAAAGTGAAATAAATCAATTGTCATTTTCAAGTCGCGTCGCCAAAACTAGATAAAAGTAGTACAGTTAGGCATTTGGAGTAGATCTGATTGGGGGAATTACCAGGCGGCGGCGGGCAGTCGGACGTGATTGGCACAGCACCAACTAAAGTGCCAACTACACGGACCACCGCACAACGTGTGGTTCCGTATTCAACTGGCGGGACCACTTGGAACATGTCTAACATGTCTTCTGATCACTTTTGCACAATACTAGTGCATACGGCTTGTTCCGACATTTCATTAAAGTAAATAGGAAAGTGTATGTATGTATTTGCAGGAGGAAAGGCAGGTATGTAAGGATTGTCATATGCGTCGGTCCGTTCTCTCTAACCATCCCATCAGGGAACTGGTGTGAAGATTTTGTATTTGTGTATGTGAGTGTGTTTGTGTGTGAGTGTGTGTGTGTGAGAGAGAGAGAGAGAGAGAGAGAGAGAGAGAGTGCATGCGTGCGTACGTGCGTGCGTATGATTAGAAAAACTACAAAATATTACAAATAATTTAGTAAAAATTTGTCCACTCAGACATATTATACCGCCATAAAGTGACAACTATGCTGTCGCGTTTCATGCGGCTTGTGAGTGCGGTGGGCGTTTTGAGTGTCGGCAGGACCGTAACAAGTCTTCATTACATTCACGTGTATGTCCATAGTCGTTAAAAGACTGCGACTACTCGTTTGTCCCCTTATAATATGAAAAACATAACATTATTTGCAGAGTTTTGTTGTTATTTTAAAAATAATTAAATAATTTTTCCCCATAATTTATATATACTAATTAGCTATTGACTTTCGACTTTCGTGTGCGTGGGCCACAGACAAAAACCACTAGAAAACGTTAGTATGTCCATGGCTTATAAGTTATTGGGGCACACCAGCTACAACAAGTTTCATCAAAATCCGTTCAGTAGTTTTGGCAGGGTTGTGTAACAAATATTTAGAATATCAGTAACATTCCCCAACTAATGTTATAAATGCGAAAGAATAGTATCACTTTTTCTTTATAGAATAGGGGTGCAAGCGAGCAATCGGAGCCTTTTTACGACTACCGACGCCCATGAACATTCATATAATTACCATGCGTTGCCCTCCTTTTCCACCCCAATGGGCCACCGGCTACTCACAAATAGCACGAAATGAAGATGTCCCTTGATGTGAACGAGAGGTATATCCTCGGTCGTGCCGGCCCAATTCAGGTTGTCATGCATTATGCATGACACTACCTCCTCCTATGCAGCATGGCGCTACCTCTTACTCGTGAGCCACCAACAAGAAATTTATTCTCCTTTCTTTAATTCTTGGAAAAAAATTCAGAAAATATTCTCATGTTTTTACAATTACGGATTCTTAACACTCCGGACACTTGAAGAAACTCGGAGTTAGATTTATTTAACGAACTGAATAATCCGCTTAAAATTACACTTACAAAGATGAGATATAACAAAGGAATTTCGTTAGCACCAATTCGGGCCAACTTGAACATGAAATTACTAATGAAATAATATTTTGTAACGCTATTACATTGTATGCCCTGTTTACGTTTAGCATTAACAATATCATTAGTCTGGTATTTGGAAATATATTTTAATGTACGTTGGCTAATGAACACAAATAATGAGCTACTTAATTACAATAAAGTAGAGTCCACCCGTGACCATGGTTGCTGTAAAGCTTCTGAAACGTCGGGCTACATAAATAATTTAATAAACCGCGATAAAATCCGTAAAAGTAGTTTTATTGTAATGTCTAACATTGGTGTAAACTTAAGACATCAGCTGGTTAATTTCTATCTGTGTAAGCAAATAGGTTCCGGAGTGGAGGCCGCGTTTAGGAAAACGAAGTGATGGTCGACCGTTCACCAGGTGGGAGGACGACCTCCTGGCAGCAGTAGTAGTAGTAGGCGTTCTTTGAAAGATATATTTCCAGCAGTGGACTGATAAGGGCTGATAATGATGATGCAAAAATTAAGAAAAATAGGATAGGAAAAGTACTTATACCGGTGAAAAGTGCGACAACAGAACTTTTTAAAATTGATATTAATTGTTTGACGCCGAATGGGCCACTTACAAATGGCAATAATTTTCAATGTGGTATCATGAACGAGAGAGAGGGTCTTCCCCAGTGTCGCCGATCCGATTTGGCTGCAATGCGGTAATGGCACTTTCTTTGTTTTGTTATATGGACACAGACGAGCATTAGAAGCCTTTTGATGGCAATCGAGGATTGAAACATCCACACAATTACTTTTTTATAGTATAGGGAGCAAACGAATAATTGGAGCCTTTCGACTACTACCGATGACCAAAAACATCCTCATTGTTGTTTCCATGCGAATAACTACCATTCCTCCGCCCCTACAATGGGCCACCGTCTATTCTACAACCGTACAAAACCCGACTACATTAGTATTGCTTTATTGCTGTGTCACGTCGTGCTAAAAATTTACTATACTCTATGCGTTCCCCTCTTTTGCTTTTCCATATTTTACAAAAACACACATTTATTTACAAAAATATTTTTAGTACAAAATTACTAGTGAACTTTCTTTCTCACTAATTTATGCCACAATTGTTGATACAAATGATATTGATACTTAAAGTTTGACATCATATAGTATAATTTTGCCTCCTTCCTATCGCTTATAAAGGACACAAATTTATTGTTCTGTATTCCACGTACGTGCTCAGATCATAGTTATTGTACTTGAATAAGAATATCAATAACAAAAGCGATTATGGTATTGTGTTCACGTCGGGTATTAATACGTATTGTTGTAATATTAATACGTATTGTTGTAATATTAATACGTATTGTTGTAACATTAATACGTATTGTTGTAATATTAATACGTATTGTTGTAATATTATTACGTATTGTTGTAATATTAATGCACTGGTAGAAATGTTTTTATTTATTAATTTTTATACATGCATACAAAGGCAACATGGGCATATTGCCGTGCAATTTGATGCTGCAACTTCTGATATTTTCAAATACTCGCTTAGATTGTTCTCGATCGAATATTCTAGTTATACATAACCACAGAACAGACGTTATTAAGTTGGAATGTTATCTTTGATCATCTTTGAAATCGGTCGACTGGCGTGTCAATTTCTTTCTATGTACATGTAGAAAGGGGTAGAGCGGGCTGGAGACCTGGACCGGCTGCGACAGGAGGGATGGTTATTTTAACCATCGACTTTATGGGAACACCACTGAGTGGATGGTTAAAATAACCATCAGTGTAAATTATCATCTACATTATATAATAATAGAATATTGCATATAATTGAATATTGCATATAATTGAAAGTTACACATTTTTTTTTTTTAAATAGATAGTTACTATAATTTTAAGTACCTATTTTTTAATAAAACTTTAAGCACTTACAAGTAACTAACTAGCTAACTAACTAATGGACCAAAGTTGACACAGATTATTATTATTATTATTATTATTATTATTATCAAATAAATGATACTTAGATCGCTTTATTCCTACTGGTCTCTTTTTTAAATTATTTGCTTTTTATAATAATGCTTTCATGCTGGCCCCTTGGTGGGAAGGAGGAAAGAAGGGCAACGCATCTGCATGAAGCCAATAACGCGGCAGTCTCTGGGTGTGGTTAGACGTAAAAAGATTCGATTACTCGTTTGCACCCCTATATTATAAACTACTCTTAATTTTAGTTGTTAAGTTTTTTTTTTTCAGAAATAAACCTGAAAACGTACTTTATGTTGACAATACTAATGTAATAGCACTACAACTCGCAACAATGAACCAGTATTACACCCATTAGAATGCTGTGAGGGTTCAAATAAGGGTTTAAGTATGAACATAATAAAAATTTATTACCCTAACAGAAGCCCGGAACGTTTCACCGGCCTATTTAATTTCTTGTATCATATTTATGTGTAGATGTTATTAAAAGGACCCTGTGCGTCGAGCCTTACTACAAATACAAAAAGGGCTTCTCAATTTTCTATGGGTATGGCTCGGACTTTAGAGAGCTTAGCCCTATTCAGAAGAGAGATTTTTTATCGCGTATTAAAAGAGCGTTGAAATGAAACTTATGGGCGCCCATATATACGACGGTGTAAAAAGAAGCGACGGCGCATGAACAGATGATTATCGATTGGCCCACGATATACATTGTGAGGTAATTTAAAAAAAAGATATTGTGACAAGTAAAGTTCTAGTAATAGTGCGATGCTGCATTGCATCCGGATTGGGGTGGCACGACCGGGAAAATAGATCTTGCTTACATGATACAGCCGTAAATTGATAGGTTTACTGTCGCGTCCGAGGGGGGGAGGGCCATGCATCACGATAACAGTTATTCGAATGAAAATGGGCTTTGAGAGTGGTCAAAAGGCTCTGACTGATCGTCTGTTCGACTGTAACATAAAAATGAAGTTGGTAAAATACTACGAAACCCTGCCCGTGATTACCCACATTTAGCACATTCGTTGGCTAATTAAGTGTATACTGCGAGAGGGCCACTTCTGACGATTTTTTCTCTGGCCAGGAAGAATACAGTTACGTAACTTTACGTGGCGGTGGACTCGGCACGGCACACCGTAGAGGTATGCCCGAGATGGGCGTAGCTGCGTCAGGATCTGACATCAGTTGTCGGAGGGGACTTGTCAAAGTCGGGCATCATCGTGGCGATGCTCGGCAGCGACGAGTCCTACCAGGCGATGGCTACCTTCTGCGAGACCGTCATGTCTCAGAAGGAAGCCGACGAGCGGGTGAGAGAGGAGGCTGCCGACGCGGCCTCCCCCCGCCGAAGACGTATGGGGATACGAAGGAGGCGCTATCTGCAGCGCCTTCCGTAGTGCCTTTGTGTTTCGTGTCGGGCCGGGATGGGAACCCGGTCCACTGCATCAAGACACGGCGTCGTGGGGACCGTTATAGCATTGCCGGACTGTAGGGGTCCTGTTGCCTGCACATCCGGAAACCTACACTAAATTCCCGTTGGGGTTTAGTTGTTATTGCTACCCAATGGCCGAGTCCAACATAGGTCTGGGGTCTACCCGGGCTACCAGGTATCATGCGTGAATGCATTCCCCTTCGTCTTCGTCACCAAAAAAAAAGTTACGTCTTTTTCGTATCTTCCCTTCATTCATATATTTGAACGTATCCCACGTAGCCAAGACCACAAAACACAAACACAAAGCACCTTATACGCCGAAAATTATATTTAAATTATTGTGTAGCGTTATCCATCACACTGTTAACGTGGCATGTCTGTATAATTGCGTTGCACGACTTTCGCCTAACATCTTAACACCGTTGATTGTCGTTAATGTAATTGCCTACATTCCGTTGTAGCACGATTTGTGCTCCGTCTCATTTTCAAAATTAGTCTACATACGAGATATTTTCTTAATTACACAAGACACAAAGGGCCTCGCGTAGCCAAATAAATTGCCTCCGTCGATTCAGATTTAACGTTTATTTCGTCTGTTACATAATTTGGATTTAATTAGATTTTCAATTAATTAATAACAATTTACAAATGTACATAACTACTCAATGATATCATTCACTAGATAGACGAGATACGTTTGCGCAATATGGTGCCTCACCTATCTATCAGCTCCCCGGACTAGTAGTCCTATTATGGCAAGCTCAGCAACACAGGAGTTGTCCTAAAGATATTTTAAAATAATCTACCGTTTTTCATATAAATAAAAGAGTAATTAAAAAGAAAAGATAGGTTAAAAATTAAGAGCATTAAAAATCTTACAACACAAAATATCTAAAATTTTGAAAAAAGGTTAAAAAGGCTAATAAAATACTGTCAAAGAATGCATCGACAAGGTATGGTCCTAGTACATTTAGATTAATCAGTATCCCTAGCTCGGTCCAGCATGACAACTTACAAAACTAAGAAAATATATTAGCCAATCACTTATTCCCAATACAACGCGAATTTCCATTAACAATGGAGCAGGATTTGTGTCTGTAAATATCGATGTCTTGTTTCCAAACAATTATGTTTTGGCCATTGTCTTTTTGCTTTCTCGTGAAACCAGCGATCGTCCGTGAAATAGGAATAATACAAAACATTGTGACACGTTACCTTACTTTGGCGCGCAAACACGGAACCGCCATCTTTTTTTTTTTTGTTTTACAAAATGTGTAATGGCCGTGTCAAAACATAGATGTTTTGAAACTGCTTTATTTAACTCGACTTAGTAACTTTGCAAAGTGCTTTTGGAATAGGTAACTAATAATTTTTTTTATCTGCCTATGAATCTTAAATATCCTCAATAGAAAATAATTTGTACAAAATAAGTACATACTCGGCACTTCATTTATTTTTACCTAATTAGTTTACTATAAAACTAAATCTGCTCAGGAATCTCAAATATCATTTATCATTAGCGTCGCTTCTCGCTAATTATTTTGAATAGTTATGACGACACCTAATAGACACATTCCTTAGAATACACTATTTAAACACAAATATTACCTGACGAATTAATATTGTATACTGGAATTATAACACTATAAGAGCTAGTAAACTCACACTATAATTTATATTATGATACACTTTATATCGTTCCTTAAGTGTCTTGTGAATTCAAATTAGAATGGGATTCTTTTCTTTACAATTTTTCCATTGCAAGTAACAATCACATCAAATCTAATGAAATTAATTTGTTTTGGAGATTGTTACTGGATGCCACACTGGTGAGAAACGACTTAATTTGAAACGATCAAATTGCGTCTCAGAAAATTGACGACGGTTACGTCATTATACCGCAAGGTACCTGCACAACTTCGGATTAGCGGATGTCTATGGGTGGCGGTCGTGGCCACTCCTTCACCTTTATATTATTCTCTTTTTTGTATGTGTACAAGGAATAAGCCACTGTCAATAAATGCCAAAACGTACTAAACAGCAACTGACCGCGATCGTAGTCTGGTCGAAAGTCGGTCGGTCGGTCAAAACGAAAATTCATATTCAAGTATGTAAGCGGAAAAACGAAGTGTAGGTCGATGTTTGGAAGCGAATTTCTAATGAGATGTGGCAGCCCTGTTCAAGGTATGAAGTCGAAAGTGTTCTTGTTTACCAGCGGCCATCACGATGAGGGAATGTCGATCCTTTTGTTGTCTATGAACTGCAGTTAAAGTAGTTTCTGTATAATGTTGATACTTTTTATTATTCTTTTATAGCATAAGGGGGGCAAACGAGGAATCGGAGTCTTTTGATGACTAGCGACGCCCATGGACATTCGCATGATTTTTACGCAGGTCCATTGCCCTCCTATCTTCCCTCAATGGGCCACCGGCTACTCACAAACCGCACGAAACACGCTTTACACCAGTATCAAGTGAGCGAGAGATACTTCCCCGGTCATGCCGGCCCAGTTCCGTTGCATAGGCGGATGTAGTGTAATGCACCATGCATGGAACTACCTCTTCCTTATTACAGTAAACCT
>JAFELO010000991.1:291974-347562 GCA_017140195.1 Eumaeus atala
ACTATAGTCCCTTGCTCTTTAGAGCAAGAAGAGGAGGCGATTTTGCGTATGAGGCAATGGACGAGGATGGGAAATGTAGTGCGGGATAGCCCCTCCGTGGAAGTGGCGTCGGTACCGTAGGGGACTGACATTAAGAGCTAAGAAGAAAGGTTGTATGTGTCACTAATCAGTGCTGTTTACGCGGGTGTTGCGCGGTTAATCCAAATCTTCAGGATGCCTGTTTCATTCTTAGCCTTCCAGGGGTTGATAAAGCTATCAAAGTGCTCCAGCTAGGCTTTGGATGTTTTAAGTAGTGGGATTAGAGGCTTAATTGCTAACGCCCTCTAAGGTCCTATCCTTTTACACTACATTTTTTTACGTTAAGAGCCAAGAAGCCAAGACAAAAGCAGATCATTGGGTGTGGCTTCAATCAATGCTGTTTACGATTCCGAGCGGTCCATATGTAAATCCGGAGTGGATAAATGTTTGCACGACAGTTTGTGCTACGTGCTTCAACCGATTAACAGCCGTACAGTTAGTTGGACGTGTGTTTAACATATCAATACACGTATGAAATTCTCGGAATCATCAATTTATTTTTAAACGTGTTTTTGATGGTCCGTCAAACGAATGTTTGTGAAGTTTTTATTTGTGTTTGTTTTATGGCAACACTATAACTTTACTATGCTTAGTTCATCCATGTCTCACTTAACGTGATTGTCCGGACTAATATCCTAAACTTCTAGATCAGTTTTTATCAGATTTCACACAGAACTTATTCCAACATAAAACAAAAACAATATTTATTTCGTTTAGTAGAAATTAATATTCCCTATTTTTAAAAACTTTGCGTATATGTAAGGATCTAATTGATTCTTATTCAATTGAACTTAAAAAATTTAGTGCGCGGTATTTTTTATTGATTTCTTTCACTTATAAATATACTTCTATATAAAAAATATCAGTTTTTATTTAACCGACACTCACCTACCTCGCGCCGCATATATTTTTACATAGTTTTTTAACAAATAATACTTAGGCGTTCATTTCAAATTTACCAAAATAAAAAATATACGGTCCGTGAAACGTTTTCAAGATTTATGATTCCCATCTCAGTTTCATTTTTAAAGATGTTGGAAGGAGGCATAGCTCAAACGGTTTAAATTATAGACTCTGTGAATTTCGCCATAATGAAATTCTTCGTCAGATTAAAATTTAAGTAATTGCTGTGGTTAAAAATGTTAAGATTGTAATTTTTTGTATATTTTAGAATGTTTTCAAAGATAAAAAGACAATTAAAATATTATATGAAGCAGAATTTAATTATATTTTATTCCAAAATAACTTATAATCTTTATTAGCGAACTAGCCATCCTGCCCTCTCCTCTCGAACTACAAATTGTACACTGGAACCTCTGTCGGGAATTGCTGTATCCATATCCTAAGTACATCAATCGCAAGCGGCTTTTGGGGACCTTGTTCCGTTCTTTTTAATAGTTAAATTAGGTATTATAAACATTCTAATACTGAAATGCATCCCTCCGGTCTGCGTGGTGACAGTGAGAGTGGAGGGGTTCGGACACCCATTAAATCCGAAACTCTACTCGTCTAGTGCGTGGAAAGAGGGGGCTTTGTCCTCCTATCGTCTCCCTGAGCCTGAAGACACAAAAGTCTTCGCTAGTCCGAAGAACTGTTGAGGCAACAGCGCCGCCAACCAGCAGTAGGTCCATTTGACAAAAAAAATCGCCCAACGAGCACTCACAGCAATCCGATGAAGCTGAGCTTCTGTTCTCTTCCACAGCATAAATTCAAGTTCGAAGAAACTAGCTTATCTTGTTTTAGTCGAGTCACGTACATAACAAGAAATAATCTCATAGACTATAGTGATAACCTTGTTTTAGGAATGTCCATCAAATAATATTAATGGAATATCTAACAAACATATCTTATAGTGAATTATAATTATTATCAATTAGAATAATAATACGATTATTATACATTTACATAAATTTAGTCTCTTGTTAATAGGAGAAAAATGAATTTATTATAATAATACTATAAACAGGGAAAGAATTAAACTTTAAATGTCAGAACATGGAATTTTATATATTGTTTATTAAATAGTACCTAAAGTCCGAAGCCAACATTTTCTCGTAATATTTAATATATTGAAGCAATCCTACTAAGCGCTGACGTAACGTGGTACGGTCGTAAAGCGACTGGTATGTTTTCGCGTTCTGTGCGGTTATGAGTAGCCGAAAAGTCGACAGAATGGCTGCCACTTTTCATCATGAGAGGTTGTCTTCCCGGTCGTGCCAGCTAGCGACTGTAATGGAGCCTGTCATAGCTTTCACTAAAATTACAAGCGAATGAAAGAAGTTTATAATTCCTTTACAAATATATCTATAAACGATATTTGTGTTCAATAATTTTCGATACAGTCGGGTACAAGATCCAGTAACAAAAAATAATTTGTTGATTCGTTCTAGCAACGCAAAAATGTGTACTTCCCAATAACAATCTAATGCGGTCATCGAACTCGTTCTATGTTTGAATTCTACGCTTTTAATATTATTTGCTAAGCCAATTAACGAAAACGAGGATTTATTACAACGGCTCAGTTTGTTTTTTTTTTTTACTATTTGTTTACTTAATCGGAAAGTTTGGTGGCACGCAAAGCTTTGGACATTGTAATTTGATTGTTGTAAGTGGCACGCTGCGTAAGCAACGAATGCCTTTAAGCAATAACTTTACATCACAAGAGCGAAATAATTTTTCATTACATTCTCTACATTTTCGTTGCAAAACCTTTTGGATTTAAATATACCTTAAGTAGTATAAATGGTTTATAAGATGATGATATGAACTGCAAGACAAAATGCTTTCAAGAGGAGGTTGGAGGTGTACGTGTATCTTGTAGTACTCAAACCGGACCATAAGTCTAAGAGTCGGTAAAATCTATTCAACATTTTTTTAGTCGGGATATAAATTATTGGTTTATTATTCCATTTTATATTATTCCATGTAATCTATATCTGTTCCAAGTTTAAAATATATATTTTTGACAAAAGTTTTGCGTCTAAGAATATATACCATACATAATATAAACTTTCGCATTTATAATACTACATAGGATAACCTGAAGAGTAAATTGACGTTATTAGTTTAGTGAGTGGTTAGACCTTTCGACGTGATAACGTCTAGGAAATCAATAACACTAGATCCAATCAAGAAAAAATATGACGTCATAGCAACGTTACAACACATAAAAATGTTCCGACTGGGCGGAGCCTGCGTGTGAGAGGGGAAAGGTAATGGTATTCACTCCATCGGGCGATGCGTTCAATTAGAAAACCGTTATCACGTACAATGATTTCGTCCGCAAACCGACACACAGACAATCAGTTTTTTTAATATTACTTTATCGCATTAAGTGCTAAGATCGTAATGTTTCGGAATAAATATATATCACCTCTTACTTAATACGGGGTCCGACATTTTTTTAATGGTTCCTTTTCGTAATTATGTAATACGATATTTATACCGGAATGTGACATTTCATAATAAAATGTTATCATTCATTTGAAGGGCATTTGCTCATAATTACCAATGTCAATTAACAATCGAGGTTAAGTGGATCCAACTCATTATGCCCGTATATATTTCATAGTATAGGGGGGCAAACGAGAAATCGTATCATTTTGACGACTACCGACGCCCAGACATTCACATCATTGTTGTCATGCGAATGCCTTGCCCTCCTTTCCTACTCGCTCCAATAGGTCATCGGCTATACACATACCACACGTAACACGGCAGTATAGCTATCGCTTTACGGCGATGTCATGTAAGCGAGAGGTACCTCCCCAGTCGGTCTGGTTCACGGCAGTCAACATTGCATTACAGCCCTCAGTGTTATTTGGGAACAACACTGGGGTATAAATGCGTTGGCCTCTTTTAATCCATCTCCCCAAATAGGCCACTGGAGTCTCACAAATCACATGAAACGATCCACCTCTCAATCTCACCTTTTGATACCTTTTGCAAATTGTGTGTTTTTTATGCGTTTGGCTTTATCATTTTATTCTATACCCGTTAAAGCTAGACGGCTGAAAAGAAGCAAGGTCGATTGTTACTTTCTTACAGTACAGGGGCCAAACGAAGACGCGGCCTTTTTACGACTACCAACGCCCATGAACATCATAATTACTATAGTCGCCAAGTTTTGTAAATGTCTATGGGTGGCGGTAGTCACTACTCACCTGCTCGTCTGCCCCCTATCTCATAAAATAAATAACAATTATTATGTCCATACGTTTCCCACCTTTCCTCCTACCCCTTTACTTTCCTTCGTTTTGATTGATATTGTCCAAATCTCAGATTGTCAGAAAATAACGAAGTATGACCGTAATAGCGATTATGTTTGATGGTTTCAATGTCCTTCTAATTGCTTTAACGCTTGTTCCAGGTAATGTCTTGTACTGTGTTATAGGCGAGGCGTTGTGAGTAATACAATTAACGAACAGATTGATATAGATAAGTCTTTCTACCATCTAGTTTAGCACTGGATAGTAGTAAGCTTCTGGAAAGTAGTATTGTTGATGCACTGAAGATCGGCGGTAGAGGTAGGTAAGTCTCGCTTATAAGAGAATATCTCTTCACCTTTGTAATTGGAGATTCTATGTCTAACCAGACTAAATTTTCGTCCACAGCCGTACTTTAATTCCACTGGATACAATTTTTATTTATTTTGAAATAATGTTTTGTTTACCTGAAACTGCGGTTATTTTTGAGTCATGGATGAATTGCAAATTCAAACACTTTTCGGTTATGTGTTCCCGCGTTGGAAATACCGCTGCGCAAACATCGAATAACCTAAAGTCAATTTAAAATCTAATAACATGATAGTGCTTACAAAAACGCAGACCATTGTTGGTTCAATCGTTCCTTCTCAAAAACTTGAGTTCAAGGACGAACCTCGCGGTCGCGGTCGAAACATTGACAGAGGAAGTGAATCCAACTCAATTTACTGGTGAACGTTCCTGACTTTCATGTTATCAAAACAATACTTATGCACTTGTGTCACAGAAAAACTGAAAGCTCTCCGACATCCATCGTACTTACTGGACTCTGTCCCAACATAATGCTGTTTTTTTTTTCAAGATTTCGAGAATTTCAAAGTAGAATAAAATCAACACCTAAGAAGGCCAGAGGACTTCTGCAGGAAAGGGACACAAACTGAGAAAACATTTGATTGTTTGTTTATTTGTTGGCATTGAATGGCTCCAAAACTACTGGACTGATTTCAAAAATTATTTTACCGTTAGCATTATATTTTTTTTTGTTAAGAAGTTGTGAAGTGTTATTTTCGAAAACGTTTTGATTTCTATGAAACTTCGATAATATAACTTTATTAAAAAAAAATATCAAAGTAAACCCTTATTCCGCTGCAGAAATTACTGAGCTGTCCCGAGAGACGCTGTTCTGTCGTAAGTTGTCGTTACCATCACATTGAACCATCATTGCCATGAATTCACATTTTTTGCATTTTTGTAAATCAAAGAGTTATGTCATATTTTGTGTAATATCCGTGCGAAACCGTGGCGGACGGGTAGTTAACATATATACCAACTCAAACCGCACGAAACGATTAGACCGCAATGCTACGATCCCTCTCACAGAAGAACCAGATGTTGCTGTTATCCTACACTAGAGACATCCAACGTCTGTTTGAGTCAGGACGAGGCTGTAGAATGCCTCCAAGGTCATTTAAGGCGATGAGTGCCTGTAGTGAATGCACTGTTGAGCAATATACGGCTTAATGCCGTAAATGGATGACTCATGAGAGAACAGTGTCTCCATGATCATTATCATAAGATTGAAAGGGTTTCAAAGTGTATGTAGGGGAGTATAATTAACTACTTTTCCTCCTTTACGAGAGATGTTCCATTGCCGCAAAATCTGGCTTGCATGACAGGGGCAGTTAGCTGTCCTGATGCCGCCTTAAAACTGATTCTGCATTCGCGTTTCGTGCAGTTTGTGCGTGACGTGACCCATTGGGGGAAGGGGAGTATGAGGGCAATATATTGACAACTAAAGGCACCGACATAGTTTAACAAAGAACAATAAATAGAAGTCAGAAGACATACTTTGAGAGGCTGCGAAAAATTAGTTAGACTCGGCATAGGCATGCATGTATGGTACCTAAGAGCGGTTTAAAACCTCACCAATTTGCATCTACAGTATTTCGTTATCAGGGATAAAGACAATTAAAAAAAAAATATAATGAAATAAAAAAAGGTTAAAAATATGATTAAATCATCTATATTTACAAATTAATATATAAAAAACTAAACATTGAAGCACATTTAAATTACCTCACAAGCACGTACGTATTCTATCGCCAAAATAACATTGAATGAGTCATACGCACACATAAAAGTAGAAACAGCTAAATTCAAACCCCCCCCCCTCTTCTCCCTCTGATGGGAAGAGGTGTACTGGGTTGTTTGTGGGTGTAACCGATAGTAATTATTTTTGGGAACGATAAAGGGGAGACCCTGACCCCCTCCCCTAGTGGGACGGAGCGCGCACGATGCCGTTTATGATGCGGTGACGTGGATAATGATAGTTGAGCTCGTTTATTGTCTCCACGCAAACGCCGAATTAGGATTTAAATTAATTAATTAAATTTAATTAATTAATTTTTAATATTAATCAATCAATACATTAATATTAAAATTCCTAGCCTTTTTACGACTACTGACGCCCATGAACACCGACCTAATCCCCGCCCCCCTAATGGGCCAATGACGCGAATAAAATTCTCATAAAGAAGATCATGACAGGGGGCCCGTGCCCTCTTTCACCCTCAGACGGGTAGCCTCGGATTACCTACCCGGTACGGCAGTATTATTGGAGCTAAGCAAATCACGAATCGTATTTTACGAAAGGATAGAACGATTCTCGAGGTAGGTACACCATAACTTGTTAAAATAACCATCCGACCCTTGTTGTTTACATGCGAAGTCGGGGCGGATCACTAGTAAATTATAATTCATTGTTTCTCAACGCAGTTGCGATTTGTATTACGGAAGGTGAGGTTAGTACGCGCGGAATGCGGCTGTTTCTCAATTCGTAACTATTGAGATTAGCAGCAGTGCGCTAAATAACTAGCAGATATAAAAACGTGACTACACTACAAATATGATCTCGGTTATTGTATCTTTATTATCGTGCCATTGCTGCATTGCAGGCCATCGGTAGCGGTAAAGTAAGGGCGGATAGGTGGCCAAGTGACAGGGGGATACGTGGCAGAGAGGAGAGAGGATGGCAGAGAGGAGAATTATCCCCCTGTGAGTATCCTAACATTCATTAGTTGACTTTATTTATGTTGGGTCCCATCCAATGAATTGGCCAAGAGCCTCAATTCAATTCATCAAATGCCATTGATGACTAGGGATATCGCAAGTGACGACTTTTCGATGTATTGAACAAAAAAAAAACGGCCAGATTCGCATACCGATGATCAATTTCTAGTTTGTTTTTTTCTTATAGCGACAGTAGAAATACATAGCCTGGTGACAATCCGGCAAACAGCCGTTAGCGGAATTTCAGTAATTTGGGTACGGAAACCTAAAAATTTAACACTAAATATAGACGCGAAATGTCTAACTCTAAATATTGATGCGAAGTCTATGAATTTTTCGTGTAGTCATTTCAACTACTAGATACTTTTTTACGTTTAAATTAGGACTCACGGCTTCAGTAGATATTAGTCATCAGATGTTGAGTCTGAATGTTTTCCCACAATGCAAAAGAAAACGGTTTATGACAACACCTTAAATAGTGCGTAGTAGTTAACACTTACCATATAATCTTATCATAATAGCCTTAAGAAATAAAGTCTGTTAATGTTTTGCCCTTGTTAACCAAACTTGGTTTATCAACTGATGAGGTTACCGAGCATTTAAAATAGAAATATGTCATTACGGGGAATATTATAAGAACAATCTAGGACAATCTCTGTGGCCATGATGAATGCTTGTACACGAGGTCGCAGGTTCATATATCAAGGGCATACGTTCATATGATAAGCAAACATAGAGACTGTAGTAGTTTATACAATTATCTGTAGATTACAATCCAGCAGTACCCACCCAGTAGCAGTTTCCGCAATAACTTTATTAAATTGCAACTCAGAGGGTTTTACGTATTATTGTTAAAGTGTCAGGCTATTCGATACCTGCCTCTTAACTTTCGCTTAAATGCCACATATTAATTACTGAACCTTTTCAACGGAAACCTTGTAGGCCCCAAAAATTTCTATTTTACAAGCGATCCACCCCGGCTTTACCTGTGAACAAACAGGGAGAGGGTTTGTTTCCTTAACGATTTATACACTAAAGCCTTCTTCGGGAATCGCTTTATCCATGTGTGAAAGCTACGTTAAAATTCGTTCAATAACTATAGATTATAATATGTGTTATATCGTCACCCATACCGCAGAGCTTCAAGACAAAACTCTTCAACCAATGCGTTCAGCCCGTGATGACCTACGGGACCGAAACATGGCCTCTTAATTGAGGACTGGTCCGCAAGTTTGCGGTAGCTCAACGGACTATTGAACGTGCTATGTTGGGTGTTTCTCTGTCCGACAGAATTCGTAACGAAGTCATAAGGCAGAGAACTAAAATATCCGATATCACGCGACGAATTGGCTCGCTGAAGTGGCAATGGGCTGGCCACACACCCAGCAGATCCGATGGCAGATAGGCCAGTAAGGTTCTGGAGTGGAGGCCCCGTTTAGGTCCAGCAGTGGATGAGGGCTACCATCATGATGATGATTATCATCATGACAATGACATATTTTATTTTATTTTTAGTTACATCGTCATCTTGCCTAGTTAAAGAAAAGTGTTGTGTTGACTTTTGATTATATCCACTGTTCTGTTCTCGTCCTGAGTTTTCTTTTAACTAAAAAATCTAATTGACTATAAAGACAACTACGTGACCCATTATTCTGAATAGTATACGTTAGGGGACGCGCCATACTAACAATTAAAGTTCATGAATTTAGTACACCCTTAACAAGCACTTTACGCCTGCTATGTCGGTTTAGTGACCCTAAACACACTCATCACTTCCTTGTCCACTGCTGGATATTATTATCGATAGAAAAATACTTTTATCGATAAACACGGAGATCGTTTTCCTATTTAAAACAAACAATATAGCTGTTACGCTTAATGAACAAGTAAGTTTTTTATACAATTTCAACTGTTTATATTAATTGTATATGATTTTTATTTATTCGTCAAGTGAAATTTTAAAATTACATCAAGAATTGACACTATACTCCATCAACTATAAATATATGGTCTGGCAATGACAGTCCGTCCCGGTTTCGCACGGATATTTCACGAAATGTGGCATAAATTCATTGACTTTTGAAGGTATAATAATTATTAATTTTAATTTCGGCCTCATGACCATTACACGCTACAGTGACAACAAGTCACATTTATGACAGAACAACCTCTGTCAGGACAGCTAATCTTGTCAATAACTTCTGCGGCTAAATAAGGATTTATTTGATATTTTTGTACATTTTGGCTACATAATCGAAGTTTTCATTATCATCAAAACGCTTAAGAAAATAGCTTTATTTATGGTATGTTCATCACTGGAAATGTAGGATTCTATAGTAAAAGGTCAAGTATTTCCATTGCCAGTTCAATACAAACGGACAAACAATCAATTAAACAAAACATTCAAATTTTCCTATTTATAATACTAGTATAGGTTAATAATTAGCGTTGATAGGGTAAAAGAAGATCCGGTAATTTTATTATTTTTGTCATATATTATGAGTTACTTTATTCCTTCTTCCATTACTTTTAGTTAATATCACAGATACTGATACCTAATGAAAATAGAACGACCATATATATAAATTGATTTTACACGAAATGACTAAGTGTGCATATTGAAAGTCCTGGTCATTTTCGAAGATACACATGTGAACATTAGTTACATTGCTACCTATGGTTTCCATTAACAATAACTCAACGAGAACATGATTTTTCTTTCGGGAGAAATGTATTTTTGATATCATTTACGGATTTTGTCGCGTTTTATTTAATTATTCAAAACTAAATAAACGGTAGAAATGTAAAAAGTATTTTTGTCATATAAAAAGCATTTTTATTAAATTGGTTGAAATTTGGCATATGTATAGATTGTAATGTATTTCATTCAAGTTATTCGTCAGTCTTAATATGTTTTCTAAGTCCTAATATCTTTCGCGTGAAAGATTTACAAACATACAATTTTTTTAAGTAGTATTACAACTCCGAAATGTATATTCAATATAACGTACTTCAGTGTGATGCATTTTATATAGTAAATATTTACACAAAATAAAAATAATAGCAAATTAAAATACATTTTGTAGGATCCCGGGGCACAAGGAAATGCGATCAAGTTAAATTGTAATCTCGCCATGTCTTGTTCTCATACCGCCTGGGAATTCACTTTAATTGTAACCATTTCATTCGTGAGGCTCCGATGACTTTTGTAATTGGTCAATGCAATTAAATCATACCAGTTACGTTTATTTATAAGCTGTTCGTTCCCGGTTTGTCGTCTCCTTAGTATGTCATCTCCAGGAGCTTTCTTCTCTTAGATGTATACTCCTTCTTTGCTTGACGTATTAGGGAATATCATGTGGAAAATCCTTACATAATAGATGTATACGAAATGGTACATTTAAAAATTATGTCTAGTAAGACCTAGCGGTGTAGAGAGCTAATATTTTTATTCAGCATAATAAAAGATAATATTTAACAATTGATCAATCAATTAAGTTTTTAGAAGATATTATTTCCTACACTTTCCTAGTACTATCTATGGTTCAATGTTTCACCTTGAAGTGTTGGGTTTAGTATGTGTAGCAATTTGATAATCGCGTATAAACACCATCATCGTCATGTACGAACGTATAGAAGTAAGTACAAAGGGTACTCATGATTCCAATAGAGTTGGAAGTTTGAAAGTTGGAAGTTTGAGAATAAATGGAATAAATAAGATAATGGAATTCAACACTGCTAGATCAAGGTTAGGTTAGGTTAGGTTAGGTTATGTTATATAGCCGTAAGATAAATTTCATGCTTTTATGTAATAAATGAATTGAAATAATGCTCGACATATTAATAAATAATGCCATACCATCTGAATATGACTTCAGCAAAAAATGAAGTACGTAACTATTTCTTACGTAACACTGACTAAAAACTAAAGACAATTATATGCATTGAAATATTACTACTAACGACAAAGGTTATAAGTTAGTCATTTAATGAATCATGTCTAAAATATACCTACTGATGATGTTATTTACATTAAAAATGTTTATCGATGCAACGTAAATTCTTAGTTTAGCATCTTCTGTTTGTAAACTTGTCAGTTTCTTGAAATTGACTTAACATTTATAGTACGCCTCTGTGAATAATATCTTAGGAATGCACGCAGAGAAATAAACTGTGATATTAATAATTTTGAATATAAAACTATTAAGTGGTGTAAAATGTATTTAAGTACTTAAGTTTACGCGGACGTCACTCATTACAATAAAACTGTTTAAATGGTTTTCTATCGCATTCTTTAAAACTTGTGACATTAGGAAATCTGTCAACTCAGTCCTCGCGTGACCATGGCTATAAAAGAATTTGAATTTTTTGAAATAACTAAATAAGTTGTGATAAAATCCATTAAAGTACTTTGAATGTAAATTATTTAAATTAAACTTAGCTTAGGTTATGTAGCCTTATCCAACTGATACTGACTGATCTTATCCAACAGCCATCCAGACAACTACAATAAAACCACAAATTAAACATTTTAAAGGTTCCTTTAAGTTAGCCGTACAATAAGAAGAGGGTAGAAGGATTTCCAGACAGCAATGTCGCCGCCTGTTTCATTACGACTACCAGGCTCAATTTGCGTCTGCTTATTTGTTAGAAAACTACCAAGAGTCAGTCTTTTCAAAGTTTAAAAGGACTGACTGACTTCAAAATTTATACACTAAGTTTTTTAACGTTTTTTGTAAAGTAGAAAGATGTTATAAATTATTTTTAATGTAAAGATATTCTTACAACCTTCTGTATAAAATATATAATAAAATCGAAATAGCACTCACAGGTTAATCTCAAAAACTATAACATACAAACTTGAAGTTTGTTAGTTAGGATTTTATCCGCTGATGACGAATATTACGAAACTCGACTTCCACAAATTATCAGTTAGGTAATGCGTTTCCACACCTGACTCTCCGATTGGGCAGAAGCAAGGAGTATCCATGGTCTGGTCATGAAGTTAGGGATGCCAAAAATTTGATTATCAGTCTATTTATCTAATCTACCAGAGCACCCACTGCTGGTTATACTCCCCTTTCTCGTTCAAGATATTCACTCCAGTTCTGTGCATCCTTAATCCTATTTTGACAAATTAAACTACACAAATAAATATTTCGCGATATAATAATGTCCTCCTCTATCAATCTGCCAAAGCAGCTTTGTAGAGCCCAACCATCTATGAGGGACATATTACAGTGCACAAGTGTATGTGCACTCTCTACTCCCTCATATGCCTCACAGAACGGAGAATAATCAGGCGAAGGCTTACCACAAGCCAACTCCCCAACTCGAACTGTTATTAAAAAGTGAAAAGTACCAGTGAAACTTTTTGTTCCAACTCGGGATTCGAACCCCCGGATTTCATGTTCTGTGCCTGTACAATCCTATTACTAAACCACCCGGTATGTGTACGCTACGTTTCGATACCGCATCTGTGGAACTTAGAAAATGTATATATAAACGGTTACACTAATGTAACGCAACACTCCTGTGCCTACGGATACTTTCATAATGTACTGTGCGAGATGCGTAGGGTGGCAACACGTGATGAATGTAGCGGAATTAATTTTTGTTATTTACTCAACCTGCGTTTGAATGTTATGTTGTGAATTTAATAAAACGACTTCAATATTACGACCGGCTGGCTCAGTAGGCAGCGTGGCGGTTATTCCGCGCGCTACGCCAGAGTTCGCGGGCTCAAATCCTGCCTAGGTCATGGATGTTTATATGTGTACTTTATGTATTTCTATAATGAAAATCTTATATATACAAAATTAATTATTATATATCATTATTATTAGAAACCAGATAGTGGACCTTGGTATCGCCCGCGTAATTCGTTGATTTTGAAAGAAAAATATTGCTGTACGTAGCTATACAATAAAAAAGTTTCATTCAAATCCGTCCATTAGTAACAGAAATTAGCGTTTACATATAGACAAATATACAAACAGACAATATTTATGAAACAGATATGGATGGAACGAACTCTCATTATCATGTAACACGTCGCCTGAAGCAATTTTCAGTCTTTATGTTTTTTAATCATATACGAACAGAAGAAGCTTAATGGTAAGTTTCACCAATATATATATATATACATATCCGCATAATTGGTATTCAGATGTCCTCATTCCCTCATCTGCAACGGGTCACGGGATTGTAATATGCGAGACTCGACTGTGAAGTGTGAAGTGAATCTTAAATAATAAAAACAGATAGAACAGACAAAACTACACAACGCAAGAAGTTGAAATTTTGCATGTATGTGTCTTGGTGTATGTAAGGGAGAACTAAAGGAGGTTTTTTGGAGATTCCACCGTAAAGGTGTTGAAATGGATGAAGCTTTTGAAAGTTTTAAATCGTTCAAGTTTGTTTGCGCGGATCCTTGCTATTATAACCACAATTATTTATATTACATGATATCACGCCAGGAAGGGATCGTGACACATATAACATTGAACTTCCAGTGGTTTGTGTGTGGCATGTCTCAGGTGGCATTAAATTAATAAAATGATTCTTAAGAGGTAGTGCCATGATGCTGCGTACCCGCATTGTGCCGGCACGACCGAGGAGGTACCTCTCGCTCACATAATACAGCCGTAATGTGACAGATATGCTGTTGCTTCGTGCGGTTTGTGAATAGACAGTGGTCCTTTGGGGCTGAGGAAAGGAGGACATAATGCAGATGTATATGGGCGTCGATAGTTTTCTAAAGGCTCCTATTCCTCGTTTGACTCTATATAATACAAAAAGCCCTGGTTGTGCCGGAATAATTGGGCTGGTATACAGCATGCATCTAGTAACTCTATATAAACAAAATGTATACAATAAATCATTCACAAGTTGTATGTAAGCGAAACGCCAAGGGACGCCAGTATTTAATAGCTTTATTATTATTATTTCAACGTCTATACGTCTGATATTTACCTGGGCCAAAACTGATCTGAAAATGTAAGTGAAACATATACTAAACGCTACGGCGCTAAGTTAGGACACGTTCCCAAGTTCAAGTTATTAAGCATCGTGTACACAAACATATACACGTTGAGGCTAGTTTCTCACATAACAGTAATGTCAAGCTACACTTGGCGAAATTAGAGTCACATCTTATTCCAATACATTCTGATAAGATTCGCTAACGCAAGACAGGTTACGGTTTCTCTATCCGATGATGTTATCGAAGTGCCTTAAGTTCTGTCTCTCCTGATGACACAAGTGTATCATCGTTGGGAATGTGTATTAATCCCAGCCCAAAACAAGCTTTAAATAGATTTCTGATGAAAACTCGTACCCTCCTTTTCATTACATGATATCAGAGTGTAGAGACGGCTATGCATTCATGTTTTGTATATTTTTGAAAGTAATGATGGCTACTGGCAAATAACGTGAAAAAAAGGCTCTGGTTGCGTGATTATTTAAGTGTCTCTCTACAGAAAGTCGTACAACTTTAAAGGTTTTTTAAAACTCAAGCCTTGTCTTTGCCGCCTAAGTATTTGTCCTAGTGTACGAACGGTTTTAATTGACAAAAGCAACTTCGAAGTGAGCAGGCGACCTTGTGTGCCTGGTAATTGTTGTTTTGTGACAAGTGACAAATTGTGACAAACATTGTCTAAGCGAACTTTGATTAGATCCACGACAGACTATACCCAAAACGAAATGTTGAACTACTAAAGATTACATTAGATCTATGAACCTTCTACACAGCTTTAAAACATTTAGCGTAATAAAGTAGAAGTATGACAAGTTTTCGGCAAAATAAATATTTAATGTTACTTAAAAGTAATAAGATCGCGACCTACTATACCTACACACTCCTAATACATAACTTATGAAGGTAATTTCAAGTTAGTTTTCAGCAAGATTTTCTAGATGCTAATGGAATAAGTTCAATTGATTCTGGGGTAGGCATTGTGCCAGTTTCCTAATAATATAATAATTAATATACTTTTTGTTCAATGTATTTCATAAAGATCGCGCTATTAAATAAGGTTAAATATTTTTGTTGTTTACGTTTTAAGGTACATTATATTCTCGAAACAAATCGTTGTTAAATTGAGGCTTCAATGGTCACAGTCAGATACTTTACGTTTATATGATGATATTTTATTTATAAACCCTCTAAGAAGTTGTGATTGGCACTTACATAGTTTTTGCAAATGTCTGGTGTATCTTAACAGTCACAAAGTCATGTCATGTCGCTCAGAAAATCGTACTTATAGATTACCAAATCTATTGTAAATGGCACGATGAACAGTTCAAAGGTGTATCAATCAGTCTTTGAATACGATTATCGTAACAATATTTTTAGCGTTTTTCGTATAAATGATCGATGGTGTAGTAGATAAAGTAACAATTTTGAACAAATCCTTAGCAGCAATGGTATGTCTATAGTGTACGCAACTCCTATGCGGAGTTATGCATACATTTAAAACAAATAACACTATTGCTTTAGTAATTGATCGGAGCAGTTTCGACCTCAAATTTGACATGAATACATTACACAATTCATTAAGTGTCCTTGTCTTTAACGTGCTTTGTATTTGGCCATTGTCGCTAAGCGTCAGTTGTTAGCACAAGGATTTCCGCCGCGGTTACACATAGACAATATATACTATATACATATATATATATGTATATATATATATATATATATATATGTAAATATATATATATATATATATATATAATGTCAGTTAACAAGGACTTTAAGTAATAAATTAAAAGCATACTTCGGGCGATCATAGTTATTTGTTATTTTCGTCATTGAGTGTAACAACACTCAAAAATGTTATTCATCTAAATATGAATTTATTTTATTCTGATTAGCGTCTTATTGTACACTAATAATAATATTAGCATTAGTAATATTCGACCATATTGATATTCATATTTTACAATACAATCCGCAAACACTAAGATTTCGTTGATATTTTGATATTTATATTAATTTCGTTTTGTCTAATTGTAACGGCACCCATTGATCTTTTTATTGTGATTTTTTTTGTGTTATCCTCTTATTGTATATTATTTATTTATTTGTTACATAAATATTACGGTAAAGAATGTATAACCTATTAAAAACAAGCGTTTAAAAATGTCTAAATAATGTACGATAGCTAGATTAATAAATAAATCATTGATATAATGTTCGACAAAAATAACACCATTTTAATATATTCTTTAAAAAAATTGTGTTGCTAGTTTCGAACGTCGACCATATACATATTTTTATCATTCGTAACCCACAAATAGGTATTTGTATTCATCATGCAAAATCTACACTCGGTTTCACACAAAAATAGTGCCGCTTCGCAGAAGAGTAGATATATTATGTCGTAGAATGTTTTTTTTTAATTTTAAAATCCTATGAGCATAAAATACTTTAAACATAGACATGTGTAAAATATTTTTTACAGCAAAACAGAGGCAAATAATGATTTAAAGCGCTTTATGTTAAGCAGTCACCGACACACTCCTCAATCTCGGCACCTAAGTTTTCACAGGTGCGTTGCTTACCTTTCGGAAATGACTATGTTCATTTATTTAAAATCAAGATAAGATATGACAAAAATAATAAAAATACAGGTCCCTAGTGTATTTTTTTACATTATCAACTATCATTATCACCTGCACCTGCAGCTGGTGCGTGTTTTTCAAATAATTTGAAGGTCTCTAATTTGTCCAAACTGGGCTTAGGTCAGTTTAGCGATGATGGTGTGATGACATCTTCAGAAAATCTGTTGCTGACACTACATTGTTGAGTTGAGAAAGGGTAGGTGTTTTATTGCAAGGTATAATTTAAAAGCGTGTCCTCTCAAGTTTTAATAATGCCCTACAATAAACATAGATCCTGATAAGCTTTACTTAAAGTGATATTTAGAAATCCCGACGGAAAATTCTGTGAAAATTAAACTTCTCAAATGAGATCGAAGCCAGAAGTGGTCGTCGCTTATTTCAAATACATTTCTCCGCCTTTTGTGCTCAACTTCATTTAGTGAAGTTTGAGAGGCAAATACTTTTATTTTCCAAGATTTAAAACGGCATTGTTGAATTTGTAACAAATTGCAAACAGTGATTACGTAAAAGACTTGGAAGGTGAAACACCGATTGGAATTTAACTGTTACCTTTACATGGGCTCTTTCAAAAGAATTCATTACCACGGGATTGTTTAATGAATTATTTGACGTATATTTTGGATTTTTTGTGATCTTTAATCACATTGCAAAGTCAGCAATTTAAATTTAGATACATACTTTAATAGTTGCCACATGTGCCAACAAAAGTTTGATTGAGAATATTTTGACTATTAAAATTAAACTACTAAATTCTTTGATAATTTTTAAAGCTTGCATGCCAGCAGTTACATAAATTAAAAATAATCTTTTCAACCTAACGTTATCCTACTAAATTAAAACATTACTTTTTAGCACTAAAACGGCATAGCATTTGGGCAATTTGCGAAAAAAATCGACTCCGATTATCCAGTCCAAACCGCTTTCAAAGAATATTATATCCTTTGTTGAGTCGTATTCCTATTGTTTATTCAGCAGAGGAACCAACTTACTATAAAATAACGAATGTGCATGGAGTAATGGTGTATTTCCATTCATCAAATACATTTTTTCTTTTATTTTTTCCGTTTCATTATCCATTTTCATTTTTTTCCGGACCTGAACTTATGCTGTGGAGGCAAAGAGAAGCCCAATACTGCTTTATGCAATATCTATTATTGCTCGTCTGACGACAAGACTAGGCTGTAAGAAGGACCCGCAGATGAGAGAGATGTATCAATTTAACTGGCCAGAAGGACCGAGAGGCCCCCTTTACCCCGACTCTGTAGTATGGCGCCGTTCGCGCGCGACGGCTAAAATAGCCTCAGCGCTGTCGTGAACGTTTGGCTAATGGTCATGCTTGGTCCATTATCCGTATAAAACGCTACTTTCATATTTAAGGACCCCAGTAGGATTTTATATTTAAGAATAAGAATAATAGTATTTATTTCCAGAATATAGTTTAGTAGATGTTACAATGATATCAGTTCTCAAATTCTGCATATAGCGTGCAAGTAATTGTGTATATGTTAAGCATGACAATTATTTAAATGTTCCTTCACCACCTTTTTTATGAATTATTTTGATGATTGAATACTTAACTGGGTTGGAAAATTTACCTCCAGTCAATTTATTACATGAGTCAGGTTTATTACATGAGTTAAAGGTGTGGCCAGTTGTTTACTACATGTTTTTGAAATCTTTGCATGCACATCGTCAGAACGTGCTGAGTTAGTATTTGTAAAATTATTAATAACTTTTAATATCTCAGACTTGGATACAGGTCTCAAGTAGATAGAGTTAATGTTATTTGAATTAAGTTTAAGAGGAAAATTATTATTGGTATAGTTAATGTTATTTTCGAAATTATTATTATTAGAATTATTCTAATTAAATAAACCAATATAGAAGAATAAATTGCATTGCTATTTTAATAGGATCAGTTATAACTGTGTTATTTACATGAATTTTATCTATAGTACAAGTGTTCAAAGTGTTATTATTACAGAATTTAATGATGTCCCATGACGCTTTACATCTATTTTAAGAAGCATTTATATATTTCATATTACTAGTTTTTTGTGAGACCATAATGTACTTTTGTAGTATGGTTGAATATTTTTTATATCTAATTTTATTAATCATTTTATTACATTTCGAGAAGCAATAATGGAGGAATAGAATACGTTTGACTTTACAGCGTCTCTTTATACTTTTAGACAATCACTTATTCTTGATAGGTTTATTCATTTTTTTATTGTGATATATGAAAAGCATAAATCATAAACGAGAATTGTAGTGTCATGTAAAATTTTGAAATGCTCCTTCTGTGCTTTGTGATTGTAACACATCACTAAATGTTAGTGAACCAATTAAATTAAATTTTATTAAATTATTATTAAGTTTAATTATTAAATTAAATTTATTAAATTATTATTAAGTTTAATTATTAAATTAAATTTATTAAATTTATTATTAAAATACAGTTTGAGAAATTTTACACTTGTCTGCACTTTTTGAAAATGAGAGCAATTTGCTCCAGGCATGATAAAATATGTTACCTCGTATTTATCATTCGATTTACTTAATTTTCTTGTGTCTGTCATTCTCACTGATAGACCACGCACTTGTATATCACCCAATATAAATTTTTTTGACCTAGCGGTAGTGTCCGCACCATCTAGGTTTGCTTCAATGTCATTATTGGATAAGGTTGTCGATCTAATGACGAACGCAGAGGACACGGTGATTAAAGACTATTATATCTGGATATTTTTAGTACTTTTTTGCGCTTGGCAAATTAAGAAATTCTATTTTTTTTCTCTTGGAGTTTGTTAAATAAGGAACTATCTCGAGTTCTTTTTGTAAGTCTAGTACTTGTTTATCAAGTCTGCTAAGATTGGCGTGTCTATTAGAGATCACTAAGTGCTTAACTTTGATATACTGTTACGTTTTCCATTACCTTAATATTAGATCAACTATAATGTAAAATTTAATAAATCCGCTTTAATAAATTAATCAAAGAAAACTCAAAACGGATAGTAGCAAAATGATTGTGTTAAGATTCGATCCAGAAACTTTATTTATTAACTTTCTTGACTTGGAAGCAGCTGTCACCACAGCGCTATTTTGCGTTCGTTATTCATGTCGAATTAGTCAATATGTTGTTGTGGTTCCTTATTGTTTACTTTTTCTACAGTAAATTAACCAATCACAGTAGTGTCTTAATTTCAGTTACAATTTATCTACCTGTTATTGGTCGAGGCGAATTCTGGTGAATATTTCATTTGATTTAAATGTTATTCTTCAATTATTTCTCTATACCGGTTTCCATAAGAACCGGTTCATTGAACACGTGTGTTCATAAATATTTAAGTTAAACTAATCTAAGTTCTGGATTTTCTGTTTAACTTTACCGGTTGTATCTCGAGCTTCCCCACTCAGTAGCTCGGACTATTTATTGTGGGGATCTGATATTCGTCTTACGTACCGAGCTGTTACAAATGTATGTTCCGCTTTATCTTCCATTAGTTACAGTAGTATACATCGAAGGCTTTTGTACATCAAAATTAAAAGGCACACTGATCACTTTCTTGTCCGTCCGTCCGTATTCCAGGAAAATAATAATATATTATAAGCTTTGTACAAACAAAACTTATATGGTTTTTATATGGTGTATGTTAGTGTCATGTTTAGGAAGAGGTAGTGCCATGCTGCATAGGAGGAGGCAGTGACATACATGGTGCAACGGAAATGGGCCGGCTCGGCCGGGGAGGTAACTGTCGCTCATATAGTACCGCCGTAAAGTGACAGCGTCGCTGTCACGTTTCGTGCGGTTCGTGAGTAGCTCAATGGCCTACAGGCGGGTGGGGATGATAGGAGGCCAACACATCTGCGTATCAATCATGCGAATGTGCGTGGGCTTCGGTAGGCATCAAAAAGCTCCCTTTGCACTTTTGCATAGAAGACAGAGTTTTAGACGAGTCTCCAACCTGACAGTAAGCGGGGAACCACTGGATACACGTAGCTTGAGACATTGACTTATGGCACTCTATGGAGGTGACCTATGAATAATAGCAGTGAATAAGGATGACGCCTTTTGATGATCATTTATACCCTTATTTTTCTGTGTCCTTACGGATATTACACGCAATTTTATGGTCACGTGTACAAGATAACATCAATCATCATCAAGATAAATAAATCAAAGTAAGTTGAAGACCTTGCGAAGTGGTCCACAGCCGGTGATGTTTGTAAACAACTCGCAGTAATTGTTGTTTTACACGACTTGTACACTAATTGAATACTAAGTTTAGTGTATCAACATTCAGGATGGTGGAACAACTTGCTGTCCTTGTTACAACCTAAGTTTAGTGTATCAACATTCAGGATGGTGGAACAACTTGCTGTCCTTGTTACAACCGTTTGCAGCCGCTACTTATAACAATTGTTTAGTATATAATACAGTAAGTAAAGTAATTTTTTCTAGTAGGGGCAATCGAGGAAAACCTGTAGATATTCGCATTATTGTCACGCAGATGCGTTGCCCTCCTTTTTCTGTTGTTCTTTTGTCCTCTCATCTTATAAAAGGTGTACAAAGAGCATCTCCCGTTGCCTGCTCTCGTTTACTCACCCCCTTGTATAGAGGGCAATCGAGAGATTGGAGTCTTTTAGTAATTACCGACATCCGCATAAATTGTTAAACAGATGTATTGCACTCTTTTCATCTTCGCCTCCGGTGGGCCACTGGCCACTCACCGCACGAAATGGGTGTCATGTGAGCGAGCAAGTCATGCCGGCTGAATACAGGCACTATCTCTCATTATAATAGAAAAAATATAATTATTTAATGAATTATAACAAACAGTTAGCAGGCATATAACTTAATAAAAATCAAAATTATTTAAAGAATATTATGTCTTATCCTTGTTAAATAAACAACGCGATAGAAATGAAATGATAATTAAATATAATTTCAGTTTTATTGCGGTTGCAAGTTAGTCGCAACGTTATACAATGCCGAGTAGCAACAAGTGCTGACCACCGGGACAATCTCTTACTTTTAATGGTAGCCAATATCATATGCAACGTACTTATATATTCAAATGAAACGTACGATAATACAAAATACTCTATAGGACTGTTGTAAAGAAGGATTTAAAATGGCAGCCGAGATCAAATTCTGGCAGCGAAAATACTCTCTTTGTAGGATATTGCGGACATATTCCATTTTCAACACTACAATAATAATATTATGTAAAAAACAAGTAAGTGTTATTATTACATTAACTTTTTTTAAACAAAAATCCAGTCAATAGTATACTAAACTTTACCATTAGATTAAATAAGCAACAGTCATTGAATATACTTATGATATGAAGATAAATGGACTAGAGGCCTAAACTACTGAATACTGTTTTTCATATTTTAAAAATACTAGTAAAGTAACATTATGTGCATACACAGTTACTGCAACTAACCGTTAATAAAAAAAAAATTAGCTTATATAATAAAAACTGGTTAATAGCTTTCAGAAGTAAAAATAAAGCATGTGAACATAAATATTTCGCTTGATAACGACAGGTGACAACTTATCTCTATTCCTGAGAAGACGTTGACGAAAAACCCTACATAAAACATAACGCTAAAATAATATAATATAATTACGTAGACAAGCCAAATGTAACAAGAATATTGAACGCGTGCACAAGACAAGAAAAAAGTAGTTCCAAAGGGTGTGACCCGTCAAGAGGTTCTGCCTAAGGCAATTTACTTCCACATGTCGCTTTCTACGTGCCCCACAAATAAAAAGGAAAATATCTGTATCTCTCTCGAAGCCGTTACTTTGTCCCAAAATAATCAATTTAGAAGCGACTTATTCACAAATTCTTTTTTCGAATGACTAAAGTGATGCAAAATGATGAGGTCTCAAATTCTTTTTCCAAATATGATTAGGCGTAGAGTATAGAATAAATAAGGTATGTTCTAAATTCAAACGTAAGTTTGAGTTCTTTTCTTGAAAATGGCTTCCATAAAAAACACATTTATGTGACATTTTAATAATATTTTATGTATGGTTTGTTTTATGTATATATATGGTTATAGAATGTATTATTTATTTTAGTTAGTTGCTAAGAATGAAATAGGATATCGCATCTTATCATGACTCTTTGCAAGGTTCTCGTTTAAGATTGCTGTTCTATATTATAGCTTATTGACATTTTATTGAAATAAGTAAGGCGAGTTTGTAAATTATGTTACAGTATTCATGTCTTAAGTTTACGCGAATGTTAAACATACAATAAAACTACTTTTAAGGATTTTATCGCGGATTATTAACTCTGCTTGATTATTAAAGCTCCTGAAACGTCGGGCTACATAAATAATTTAATAAACCGCGATAAAATGCGTAGAAGTAAGTGGTTTTATTGTTATGTTACAATGTCTCCATTATTATCTGGTTGTGTTTAATTAATGCATTTACATTTCAGTGGCTTATTGATTATTAATATAATTTATTAAAGTGTATAAGCCTCTCCTAGAAAACATTATAATTGGAAAAGCAGTGAGAAAGCAGTTCATGTTTCCTAATTGCTTTTAATTTTATTTGTCACGCAAAAGTGGACGCCAAAAGTAAACATAGACTTTACTTTTTTAGAGTATGTCGCAAATGATTAGTCCTTGATGACAGTCGAGTCACAAAGACCTCTACATAATTGTTATGCTTACGTGTGGCCCTTCTCTCTTTCTTCCCTCCAATGGGCCATCCGCTACACACAAAGCGCACGCGGCAGCTGTCACCAAGCGTGCATTGTTCTAATAATAATATTATTTATAACAAGGAAAGGTAATGTACCAGAAATCGCGGGTGTTTACTAGTGCTAAAATGTGTATATAAGATCATTAACACCAGAGTCCCGGGTTTCTTTCACCTATAAACGTTTCGGTCGATTCATCACAGCGACGTTCTGTACGCAGCATCCCTTAAAGACATTCCCTGCGAGCCGACCGGCCTATCGAGATTGGTATTTTTAAATGTACGCACGATACCCGTGAAATATTACCCCCAACCCACCCCAGCCACGGAGCCATACGTTAGAGTCATCGTTGAAAATTGAGCCACCCCGTAGAATATTCAGGTCGATAAGTTAAGAATAGGCTCATTTTGGCGATAAGTTTAAATATCGTTGCTCTTTTGTATGATTATATCTTTACATTGGTTGATGCCTAGTGACTATATCTTTCAAATTATGGCGGGAAGGCACTTGCTGGTACACTTTTTTCGGTTACTGGTTGCATGCCATCACATATCAACATTTCGATTGTTTAACTGATGTTTAACTATGGTCGGGACAGGGATTGGTTTCATATATACTCCTATTTAACATTATAAATAAATAGATATAGTGTATTATCCTATTTTGAAGATTTTTATTAAATTAATGTCGCCTTGTAATTATGTCGATCAACATATTTTGGAGATTGTTGAATGTTGTTTATTTATTTAAATAATTTTTAATAACGCTTTAAATAACTTTAGTAGGTTGATAACAAATCTTCAATGACCAGGAGCCGTTCCTCGTTTGTTCTCATATGACTTTGACTAATTGTTCTTTGGTATCGTCGTTCAAAAATATAAAAAGAATAACGGGACGACACGGTAGATCAGTCGCTCGTGTCATGTGCTCGTCTGTGACCACAGAAAAAATATCCCGAAAATATAAAATCACTTTAATATATTTTAAAATGCAATAAGAAGCGAACTTTGATAAATGGCTTCATTCATTTCATTATTAGCCCTTATCGGTCCACAGCTGGACATAGGCCTCTCTGAATGAACGCCGAGACGACCGATCTCCTACTAGTCACATCCATCCCGCACCGGTTACTGCACGGAGAACGTCTTCCCACTTGGTGAACGGTCGACCAACGCTTCGTTTTCCTAAACTTAACTTCCTTAACTTTCCACTCCAGAACCATACCCATCTGCCATCTGTTCTTCTGAGTGTGTGACCAGCCCATTGCCACTTCGGTGAGCCTACTCGTCGCGTGATATCGGATACTTTAGTTCTCTGCCTTATGACTTCGTTACGAATTCTGTTCGACAGAGAAACACCCAACATAGCACGTTCAATAGCCCGTTGAGCTAACGTATACTTGCGGACCAGTCCTAAATTAAGAGGCCATGTTTCGGCCCCGTAGGTCATCACGGGGAGAACGCATTGGTTGAAGACTTTCGTCTTCAAGCCTGTTGTCTAGGCGACGTGAGAATGTGACGAAGCTTCCGGAATGCTGCCCAACTCAACTGAATCCTCCTATCGGCTTCCTACTCGAAATTATATCTAGATAATTGCAATAGTTCCCCGAGGTAGACGTATTGGTCTACGACTTCGAGAATAGCACCATCGACGTTGACTGGCCGGGGGAGAACGTGTTCATCGAACATGACCTTTGCTTTGTCCAAGTTCATCATCAGGCCAATACTTCGGCAGAATTCACATAGGCTGTGCAACGTTTTCTTCAGGCTCTCGAGCAAGATAAATGGCTTGTTATGTATAAAATATTTTAAGTTTCAATTTCACAACTATTCTAAGTAAAATAAAATTTTAAGTAAGGTCTTAGTGGTCATCAATTCAAACAAAATACATCATTAAGTTAAGTTATGTTGTTACGGAGCACGTATAGTTAACTTCTGAATAAGCTAATCTTAGTCAGAAGAATGAACTCGATGCTAACACAAAAATTGCCTACCAACTTTAACAGGTATCCCTATTTCAGCACATTCGGTTACCAAAAAGTGAAATGACGTTATTATAAAAGCAAAGCAACGGTACTGCTAAAAATATATTTTTGGTGCCCAGTTTGTCGCGTCATCAAGACGAGAGACCTTAAACGTCGAAATTAGTCAAACCGATCAGGCATTAGGGCGGGGGGACATATGAATATTATTAAATATACGTCTCGACAAACATTACTCTCTTCCGGCGCAGTCATGTATAAAGACGACAACAGCGTGTATTGTGTTTATATTATACACAGGGGCTAGGCTCATGATATTTATAAATATCCCTGCATTACAGTAGAGCATCGACAAGGTTTAACGTGGAAGATCGTCAATAACACGCGGCCATTGTAAGTCGTGACATCGTAAAACACATTAGCACGTATGCGTCTTGCCCGACCCCCGATATTGGGGTAAAAGGGATAATACACGGAGTTTTTGTAATGTCCCCCATAAACTCGATATTGCTATATTGGAATCCGATATTGAGTGGTGTAATTTTCATTTTTCCGCCATCTATCCATCCATCGTCAATATCATTATAATATTTTCCTTTGTCTGTTCTAACATTAATTGTTGCGTGGTTGCGTTTTGTGAGGGAAAGTGGACTTTAGGCGGAATCTAGTTACTGGCAGTAAGTAGGGTATTCATTATTTGATTCTTATCCAAATTAATTTAGTTAGTAGTGATAATTTCATTAAATAATTTGGATATCTTTTTTTATGTATCGTTTTGATTCTCTTTGGATGGAATCTTTTTCATATAAAAAATATCCTACAATTTACCATTTAGCAATGACGCTTGGGTCATTGGTAAGAGGACAGACGTGTCATCGACGGAGATGCGCCTGCACACCACAGAGAGCCTAGGTTGACCATAATATGCCATTTCAATCCCGTTCCTTTTTCTTAGATTATTTTTTTAATTATTATTTTTAAACTATATCAACTACAATGTAATAACAATAAAAATGTCCCATCATTCAACCCGTAGTGCGTAATATGCCTACATGCTCTTCAGTCATTCAGATGGGCATCTAAATTCATCTTCAGATAATTTTTCAGTGCGTTGATATTCTATTCAAAAAATAAAAACAGGGTTTGTATTTTAGTTCCTAAGTTTAAATTTACTACAAGTATATAATTACAGACAATGAAAATGAACGATGTGCAATTAAAATTCTTTAATTGATTTACATCAAGGCTTCTTAGTAGCAATACATTTTACCCAACTTTTATTTACATTAATTAAGATTTAGTTACTCTTAATTAATTAAAAATTGTTCTTCTCAAGCCATAAGTACCAAAGTTCGCTACAGAACTTTACCTTTGAGAGAAATGAGCAATATGGAACAGTTCAACCAGGTCTTTACCTCGGCAATAAACAAAACTAAGATAATGGTACTCGGAATTTACTGTAGATGTTTTTCGTTTAGCGATGTTGAATCGTATAAACATCGTGAAAGAGAAATACTGGAGTAAATAACATAAAAATCTAGCAACGCTTAAACACTGAATACACAAATAACACAAACACGACACACTTATACACATTTGAACACAGAATTAACGTAAACACATGGAAATGGCATAAATGCGCGTATTCGTTAGGAATGCTTTCAAGCCATAGCGAGCTGGAAAAACACAAGCCTGACCGCTACGCTTCTATTGCAGTGCGGTTTCTTTGAATATAATAGACGTACAAAAGAATTTCTGGCGTTCACTGAGCGTTGTAGTAATTAAATAAAACCTAGTACTTTTTTAGAGAATTTTAAAAGTTTTCTTTACAAACGTTTGAAATGAAAATAGTCGCTTAGTGCACACTAAGCAACAATGCGAACTTTATGTTACAAATGAAGTGTGTGTAAGGATAATGTTATGTGGCACATAGTTGTGCCACGCACATAGGTCACTGGCGTGAAGATGTGTTTTTATTATTGTTATGAAGAGTCTTATATCCTGTACTCAACCGAGAGAGCGAGTTTAAAAATTTATATTCATAACACACCTTGGATATTCGAGTAAATAAGAAAGCGAGTAGTAGGTATCTCTATCTTGCTATGTTTACTGGTGTATATAAAAAACAGAGACTACTCTACAACATTTACGCATATTTTTCAAGAGTCCCTGATGGCCCAACCACCCCTAAACGATTAACACCCATCTGCAAGCTCTTGGTGTGTGTACAAGTACTTACTCTTACTGTAAAGAACTAACTGCCACGTTACAGAGCATCTGAAGAGCCCGCACAACTGATGAGATATATCTCGTTCACTTGTGAGTTTCCGGTGGCCGATTACAGAGAAGGAAGGCAACACGTGTAGACGTGTTATGTAGGCAACAATTATGCTATTTTAGGGCGTGGATATTCATGAAAAGTAGCTGATGTTTGCTCCCACATATCTACTTTAAAAGAGGCTTTATTTATGTTCGCGGTATAAAAGAAATCTTTCACTCTTTATTTGGAAGCGTCTTTACTTGTTAGCATCCTTTGATATGTGGGTCTGATGAAGTCGCTTCGAGCAATATTTACGATGGAATGTGGTCGCGTCGCCGTTTGCCACACCTCGGTAACGAGGCCAGCTCGCTGCAGCATCCTTGAGAGGCCACATTCCATCGTCTATTTACGGTCTAAGGCCTCATTTTCTTTTGCAATTGCAGATACAATTGCTACAAAAACACAAAAGCATTTCCAATTAAGTATTCTGTAATCAAAACTAATTTATAAATGTAATAATCATTCATAACAATGTTGCTCATTATAAATAAAGCTACTCGAACCTACTTTAACAATTTATGTTGTGGTTTTCTGCATAATTAATAATTAATAATAATAATATCTGTGGACTTATCACACCACGTCAGCCTAGCCCAATGCTAAACACCTGTGTTACAGGTACTAGACAATGGATATTTAATATTTTAATATATTTAAGAAATCTTATATATTTAAAATTTTTATTGTAGAAGTACATATAATATCCATGATAAGCATCCATGACTTTGGCGGAATTCGAACCCGTGACATCTGGCATAACACGCGGACTTACCGCCGCGTCACCACTTGAGCCATCCGGTTTTCAATGTTCCGTTAATTTTGATACCTTTGTATAAAACCATGATATTAGATAAAATAGTAGATTGGGTGATGTACTGGCGCTTAGAGGGTTCCTATCTCTCCGAATCTAAATTTATTATAAAATAAAGTCCCCAAAAGCTGTCTATGATCGGTTTTGTCAAAAACTACGAAGCAGATTTTCATACGGCTTACTTAATTAGACAAAGTGAAACCCGAGGAAGGTTCTAGTTTATAATTTGTGAAATTAGCAATGCGGCAGGTATTATTCACGGGCGCTACAGGGGCGGATCGCTATTTAAGTACAAATGTACTTGCATTCAATACACGCAATACACACCTATAGAAATTACATAATAAGCTACAATTTTTTTTTTCTACTTTTAGATTATGGCTATTCTGAGAAGGTATATATCTAGTTAGAGGCGTATGATATTTGGACAGTCAGCACTTATTAATGATCCAGTTTCTCACGCTTTGAAACCCTGAAAAGTTCAGTCTCTACACATAGAACAACACATACAACACATTTACAGCAACTCTTCTTTATTAAGCTCGGTAAATTAGGTAATAAGAAGGACGGAGGGGGCGTGAAGAATTTATATAAACGATCATTTCGGTTAACCAACGGCGTACACGCCGAATGAAGGAACATAAAAAGTACCGAATGATTTTGATGCGTTACACTGTTATTCAGTTGTAGCATAAACTATTTTGTCTTTAAGTTAGACCCAAGCATTTTTTTATTTTTACGGCTAGTGAGATTAATCAAGCGTCGCGAGTTTATGCGTAAAATTATGGCAAACTGAGCATTAATAAAATTATTGGATGTAAAATTTATTATTGGATATAAAATTGTTGCATGTACACTTGCGGGTATGAACGAGTATTTCTGAAAACATATTCAACAAAATAAAGTGTACACTTTATTTTTGTTTCAATATAAATCACGTAAAATATATAATATAAATCTCTATAGTCCAGTAAGTCCCTGGTCGTATATATATCAGCCATCGGTTTTACATGTTCAATTTAAAGTCCCGATTAGACAAGGTATTGTGACTGACAAATGACGAGTTTCGGTTTTACAAGTTCCGTTTTGTAGTAATTTACAAGCACACATTTTGCGTGGTTAAGTTCCACTTGTAAGTGGTCGATATTTCAATGTGAAACATGCCCTAATTATAACCCCGCGCACGTATTCACAGATTATAGCCTATAGCATATTTTACAATACGTGTTAACATAAAACTCAATTGTTACAGAATATCCTGGACAAGTTCAATCCGGGGGCGCGGCAGATGATCACCGCTGGTAAAGCCTACCTGAAGGCTTTACATGGTAAGTTGGGCTTTCTTCACACTTTATTATAATTTCATAATTCATTAGATTGATATTAAAAGATGTAAGTAGTTGAGCGGAATCCAGCCGGGAAATACGTCTCGCTCACACGACAGCAATTGTCTATGAGCATCGGTAGTCACTAAAAGCCTCCGAATGGTCGTCTGCCCTCACATGGAGAAACTCATCGGTGTAACAGTTATGTGGATGACTAACGGCGTCGGTAGTAACCAAAAGACTGCTCGTTTGCCCCCTTATACTTTATAGAAAGATTACTTCACTTCAGGATGGATACTTCCCAGTAATCCAATGCAAACACGAACCCACAGAGAGTTTAGAAATATTGTAAATTCGATGGCCAGCCGACAACGTCAAATTTTGCAGAGATGTTGCCCTTTAACTGCCCTTGAAAGAAACGTGAGTCACGAGTACAAATTGGCCAAAGGATGTATCGCCCATGCTCACTAACAATAATCTGATCTCATAAACCACAATACGAAAATACTCATGAGGGATCGGTACGACACTGTGACGCAGACCCTCCCTAAAATATTGCAGTGGACAAAAAAAAAACTAACTAAAAACTAAATATAATGATGTCTTAAGTCTACGCAAATGTTAGTGTCATTACAATAAAACTACTGTAGGATCCAGTGGTGAACACAATCAAATCTAAAAGTAAACACAACACCTCAAGACAGCAAGATACAATAAGTACTGTTTGCGTTAATCGGTACAATTAAAATTATAATTCTTCGGGTACTTCTCAAAAACTTGGTACATCAGAACATCTGTCATCTCAGTCCACCCGTGACCATGGTTGCTGCAAAGCTTCTGAAACGTCGGGCTAGGTATATTTACTGTAATAACTATATATAACGAATAAAGTGGTAAGTCCACTGCAATGCCACCTACTAGTTAAATGTAATCAGTCCGTAATAGAGCATGTAATATACTAACATTAAAAAACAAAATAATTAAAAATGTGGTAACAAAGGGTACGAACAAATAGCCTAGATGTATGGAATTGTATAATAAAAAAAAACATTACTATGCGCTCCCATATACTGCTTGAACTACTACGTGGAACAATTCCCATGACAATACTTAGATATAGTCAGCGCTATGCGTACTGCAAAATAAGTGACCGTTGTTAATTTGTCAGCTCCGAAACCGGAATGAAGTGTACTCAAAGCTAAAGGTAATTAATGAAGTTTACTCAAAGTTAAAGGTAATATAATAAAGCTAAAACGTAAAAAAAACCTAACCAAATGAGTATAAGCGCGATAAAACCTTACGCTAGTGTTACGATTTCAGTCAACGCTATTTCACGCGATTTCGCACGATTTATTCACACAACGCGTCTGAAATATTTTCATCAGGGGTCAAAAAAAAAGAAATAAATTATATATAAGCTGTCCCACTATTCACCGAAGACTCACAAAAAACTAGGAACGCAACAGCGTACCCGTCACTATACAGCGCTATCAGGTACTTTTTAAATAACATAAGGAGACAAACGAGTTGTCGGAACCTTTTGATGACTACATTCGCCCATTCACATCCATGGTACCAGACCCATGGGTTTTCTTCCTAATCCCTTCCTATGGGCCAGCGCATACTCACAAGCTGACCGAAACGGGCACCAAAATTACGAGAGGTATCGCCCCAGTATTGAAGTATTGAAGACGAATTTGAATTGAAGGGTCCCCCGTCTTCAATACACCATAGCAGTAATTCTTCAAAAAGCTCAAATTTGCTGACTAACAATAATTATGGTGCACAAGTGTGTCTTGTTTTCTCAAGTCTCAAGACATATAAATTCGTCGTGATGTGCGTTCTGCGGGGCGTAAACAATTAATTTATATACCGTAAGCCAAATGGGTGCATCTATATGCAAAACCCCAGAGTTGTGTGCTTGTTTGGCTGTGAAACTGGGGCGTTGTGTGTGCCAAATTGTCTCCGCTGGGCTTATCTAGGGTATTATAGTAACTAGACACTATAAACAGCGGCGCGACGTGAGCGATGTATTTGTTGGTAAATGCTGAATAATTACCAAACGTATTAATAACCGTTTCGCGCTGGGAGTGTTATGTTTTTGAAGTGTGTGTATGTGTTATTCGACATGGTCAGAACGCTAAGCTTTTGTCGTGGTTCTTTAGGTTTTGTCTAAATGTGAGTGAGATTTGTGGTCTAACAAAATTTAAATGTAAACTTTGAAGCGGTCTAATCAATTAAATCTCTAAAATTAAATTCGAAAACGAGGGCAGAATATTCAAAATATATTTTATTTAGTCGTTGTCTAGTGGTATCTTAAACCATAGTCGTTCGTTAATTCCTGGGTTCTATTACCGGGTCGGACCAAAAAAGTGTTATTGGGATTTTTCAATTTCTAACAACAGTCCGAAGTCAGGAAGTTGGCGGTCATACAGCCCCGTGCCTCATAGAGCACGTTAAGCCGTCGGTCCTGCGCCGGATTTCTCTCCGGTCGTGTCGTACTAACGTCTGTACTATAAAATGTGCCGCGTAGATGCGTCTTCTCAACGTTATTAGTAATTTATTTTTAAAAATTACTTTGATTTAGAATACCTCAACGTAATAGGGAAAACATTTTATATAAATAAAAGGAAAAACATTAATTCTCCTTCTGGCGCGTTGGGTGATAAACATAATTATCTATGTAACAAGCGTAACTTTTTGAGATAATAAGCCTTCATTGTTATTGCTTTACAAAGACTAGTAATAAAGTTCGAATAAGTCGATACACTTATAATAATGTTATTTTTAGTCCTTTGTGGCCGTCACATTTAACGTGCCTTTTATTTCGACTCAAACCGATTCTGGGTGTAATCCGGTGGTTGTATTATATCCCTCGGGTGTCGAATACCTTTCATGAAAGGTTCTCCCGGATCTGTGAGTAAAATGCCTAACTTCATCACGGCAAATTCCAACCTCTCTTGATCCCATGAGGGATTACATTTTTGCTCATCTTTTTTTATATTACAAGGGGACAAACGTCGAGCCTTTGTTGACTACAGACGCCCATAAACATTCACATAACTGTTCTGCAGACTCGTTTTGCTCCTTTCCTCCGTTTTAAGGGGCCACCTGCTATATACAAACCGCACGAAACGGGACAGCGTAGCTGTCACTTTACAGCGGCATATGAGCGAGATGAGCCAACTCAATTAGGCTGCAATGCAGCATAACGCTTTTTATAGCTTATTAATGTGACTGCCTTTGATTCGGTCAGAGTGAATAAATAAATACGTTAACAGGGTAAAGTTATTCCGGTGCAAACTTTAACGTGGAGAAACAGAACGCGGCTTTCTCTGCCATGCGCCACATTGACTACAATAGAAATAAATGGAAACAGTGAGATGAATGAGTTGTCTAATGGTCTGATAATTAATAGTTTCTTATAAACAGTTCCGTGGACTGAAAAAGTGGAAACGATGATTTGATGTGATTTATCTTTCTCAAAGTTTGTTCATGATTCGTTTAGGTCTTTTTAAACAATAAATTGAATGAGTGTACGGAAACTTGGTGTAAGATAGTTTGAAATTGTAAGGCAGTACCGTGTGAACGTCGCTTACGTCTGTTGCGTATATGTCACTTCAAAACCATGTTCGTTCTAAGACTGAAATCTATAGAGCGTGCTTAGTCTTACCTCAGGGGCTTTACTCAGCGTAGTCTTAGCTGAGGCTGAGCTCAGCAAAATATACCGTCTCAAATTTATAGTTGTCTAGCGCAAGTTTTTTACTAAACTTACAGCTTAGTAACAAACTCATGCGTGCAATATACTTGCACTAATATACGTTTGACATTATATGAACACCCGAAAGATTATTATGCGATCCCAATATTATTCAATCAGACACGTGTCAAGTAGGCACTCAAGCATAATACACTTACTTATAAATACTTGACTTTAATGCTAAACAAATATAAAAATATGTTATCATTTAATTAACATATTGTTAAATATGTTTTATTATTTTATGTTAATATGAATCGAAAATAATTCAACAACTCCACATAAATTAGAATTAAAAGAATTGTCACTTCGTCGGATATATTGCGACAAAATTAAATCGTTCGTTCTATGCGACCGATTACTACAGACACTACCGTAGACCTCTACATTGGTGTGGTTTATGTTGTTAGTTCCGCCAAGCCATCGATACTGTGAACTTGTTATATAGGTACTAAGATTGAACTCAGGCGTGCTTCAAAGTAATGAGTATAAATATGACATTAGTCTTAGCTCCTAAGTTAAGTCAGAAATTATTCTAAACACGCATTATATATTTCAACCTAAGAAGTAACCTACAGTTGCGTTTTTTATGGAAATTGCAACGCTCATGAAAAAACAAACCTGGAATGAAATAAGTACGGTAATTTAGGAAGAGGTAGTGCCATGCTGCATAGGAGGAGGTAGTGTTATGCATGGTGCACGAAATTACGTCCACCTATGCAACGGCATTGGGCCGGCACAACCGGAGAATTACCTGTCGCTCACTTGATACCGGCGCAAAGTGACAGCGTCGCTGTCGCGTTTCGTGCGGTTTGTAAGTAGCGGTGGCCCATTGGGGGCGATGAGGGCAACACATCTGCGTAACAATTGTGCGAATGTCCATGGGCGTTGGTAGTCATCAAAAGGCTGCGATTACTCGTTTACCCTCCTATGATATAAAAAAATAAAAGCCTAAACGCGTATACATCAAGAGTAACGTGTACGCTAAAATTCACTTCAAAACTTTCAAAAATTCTATTCAACTTTAAAAATTTCAATCTGCATAACAATTTCCGTGTTCTGAAACTATTTACATTTTTGTTACAACAAAACTATATTTATTCGAATAAAATCACAGCAAAATAGTTCTCATGTCAGATGCTTGACGTAACCTGTGATTTCATCCGCCTAAAAGCAATACGGGGAGAACCCTTCATGTTTTCGAGATATATTTTTTTTATGTCCAGGCAAAATTATAACATCCTCCGCTCAATTGTTTATGCGTCATTCTTTTAATTACAGACATTGGTATTTATAACAATGACATGATTGTAGCCTGTCCGAATTTATAACAATGACATGATTGTAGCCTGTCCGTATTTATAACAATGATATGATTGTAGCCTGTCCGTATTTATAACAATGACATGATTGTAGCCTGTTCGTATTTATAACAATGACATGATTGTAGCCTGTCCGTATTTCGGTTACATACATTACAGTCGCCATAGCTGTGGAGAGGCTGAATAAAGGTGGGCATTGTATTTCTATAGTATCCCCTATGGGGGGACAGACGAGCAATCACAGACACAAGACTACTGAGGAATATGAACATCCACATATGCAGATGTTTGGCACTCCAGTCTAGTGAGTAGTACTGAGAGAGATTTACCTCCCTTATCGTGCTGTCCCAATTCAAGTGTAATGCAGTATGGCACTACCTCTTGCTAAAATTTTATTTGCCGTCCGTACATATTTTTTTAATCAATCCGCACTTGTAAAATCTATCGAATACAATTAAGGTATAATCTCTAAGGTTTCTTTTTATGTAAAACTCATTGAGCGGAAAACTCCTGCATGGAGACACAATATGAAAGAAGGTCTATCTCTAACACTAGGACCTCAAATGTGTCTAGATATTAAAATTTAGGCAGCTGGTATTGCTTTACAAAACTATGACACGTTATATTGAAAGGGGGAGAATTTAAATTTAATTTCATTAGTAGTATATTTAACTTTAATAAGATTAACGATCTATTACGAAATCCTGTACGCATTAGAGCGAAATTTATCGTCTCATTATTGGAAACATCAATTGCCTCGATCAAAATCACAAAGTGTAGAGATAAAGTCTCGAACATCAGTATTACCTTGATATATTTTCTGGATCAACCAGTTTTCATTGGCCCGCCACCTGGTCGAGGTGTGGTGGCTAGTTGCTTGTTCCAAGCTGCTTGTGACCAACTGTGGTGCTAGCGGGCAGGAGCCTAATGTCCAGCAGAGGACATGCCCCCGGTCATGCCGGCCCAATTCCGTTGTATTTTATTTATAGGCTTTAGTGTCATAGCTTTAGCACCATGGCACTACCTCCTCCTATGCCTCCACCTCGCGTACCCAACGCGCGATATAAGACAAAGTCATTAATGATGACCAGAAATGAGTTGTAATACACGTATGCCCCCCTATACTGTAAATAAAATTGTCCGTGACGTTGCATAAAACTTCCACAGAAGCCATAAACAAATTATGGTACCGAATCGTGAATATCTTACTCAACTGTAATATAACATATTTTAAAGAAAAGAAAAAGACGATATACTTTACACAACAGCCAGCTGTATTCAAATTCAATTTTTTTTTTTATAATTATGATCGATCTGAATCTGAGCGACGTTCAGTTATAGAAAAGTAGTAATTAATATCAAACACAACCCACATAAAAAAAAATGCCCTGCCAATTTCATGTTTACTACAGCTGAATATAATTAAAAATTAAATTTTACCACTATTTGTGTCGTGAATTTACGACCAAAATTGAGTCCGGTTTCCCTCCACGACGAATAATACACCAATTTATATTATTCAAATTCGAATAAGGCTGATAATTAATGTATATTGAAATGGGAGTTAAATGAAATAAATTTTGAGTTTTATTTGATAAAAGTTGAATTGGGTCATGTCGTAGATGTCATGTTATAATAAAAGTTGAAATGGGTCATGTCGTAGATATTATGTTATAATTATATTATTATAAAAGTTAAATTAGGTCATGTCGTAGATATTATCTTATAATTATGTTATAATAAAAGTTGAATTGGGTCATGTCGTAGATATTATGTTATAATGATAGGTATACTAAATATCGTAACGTAAAAATTTGTGTATTACACAAATTATAATATCATAGTAACGTATTATTTAGTTAAAATAATAAAATCTAATGCATAATATTAAAATATTAGCGTTTATCCTACATATAAACTTTAAGTGGGCAAAAACGGCTCCAAAGTTTTTGCTAAACACATTAAGATATAGCTAATAATAATAGTAATAATATTCTGTACATAAGATAAATTACAGATGAACATCCAAGACTTTATGGGATTTGAACCGGTGACCTTTTCCATTAGTATATTAAATAAAATTGTGAGTTGTTAATTAATTTTATGTCTGTAGTTATATTAAGTAAGAAAAGCAATTGTTTTCTTCCTGGTTCCAATTTTAGATACTTAAAAGGAACTTCCAGACAACGTTTATAAATTTGCTTATTTCGTCGTGATTAATGCTATTAAACCACACATCTTTACGCCAACTCCATAATGGGCAGAGAGAACGGAGTGCCATACATCATGATCCTCCACATTCCTTACTCTCTTCATACAGACAGGCTGGTTGCGAAGACTCTTGAAACCTTCGGACATTACCTGATCAATCTAATCATGGTATGTCTGGTATTATCGGTGAAAACCGCATAAAAATCTGTTTAATTGGTTTTGAGGAAATCGATCGCATACAGATGCTTTTGGCGACTTTATTTTATAAAATACATAGATAAATTAGTTGCCAGTAGACCATGGGGCGAGGAGTAAAGGAGGGCAACGCATCAGCATAATTATGTGGACGCTCATGGGAATCGGTAGTCTTAGAACGGCCCGATCGCTCGTTTACCCATATTTAAAAAAAAACATTAACACAGGCGCAGTGACGAAGCGTCGCAAAGCATCACCGTTTTTGCTTCAGCCGTATTCACCTATATCCCAAGTACTGGGATACAAATTAATACGATTAATGTCGTCCATGTGCGTGCGGTTACGAAAGAGCCACACGCTAATCTAAATCCGCACGAAACGCGGCTTGCGCGACCTGATAGCTGTCATTATGCGGTGGTATCATGAGTGCGAGAAGTACCTCCACGGTCGTGTCGGCCCATTTCAAACTCTACGACAGCAACGCACCAAAGCACTACATGTGATGATAAAGATGACAGAATAACCTGATTGTAAGAAATACTGGCGGAGCTCGCAGAGATAAACGTGGATAAATTGAAGTACGCTGAGAGGGTCCAGTCTCCGTTATGCTTACACTGGCCCGTACACGGTCATACAATAGATTTCATTTACTAAGAGACTACTTCGTGTTAGTACTAAAAGCCTTTTTTATAACCTCGAAATCCTTACACCCAAAATAAATGTGGTTTGCGTTCCCAGACTATATTTACTATATTTTGGTAGCGAGTGCGAGAAACTTACTTACTGACTATAATTCTAAGCTGTACTTTTTTATGTATTACAATCATTATTAATACAATTCATATTGGGAACTATTGAATTCAAGCCGTGAAGATACTTTGCACTGAGAAAAAAAACTACTTTTACAATTGCGTCACGTCAATACGAAATGGCAGAGTCCATTCAGAAGTTATACGTTGATACCAGAGTCGCACATACCGACTTCAGGTTGTTAATAATAATGTCGTTCTAGCAGAATTTCGGCCACGGCGGCCATTTCTGGAGAGACTAGTCAGCTGCGCAGGATACATTTTCATGTGCAGCTTTGTGCTCAGACGTGGGTGTACTCCTTATACCCTCGTACTCCTATTCCGATGGGATCGAGGATCGATCAGTATAATTAAAATTATGTAGTTATGTATGTTCCCTCCTTACCCACCCCAATGGACCAGCGGAAACTCACGACCCGCACGATAGCAGCATACCCGTAATTTTTTTTGTGGTATCATGTTAGCGAAAAATACCGCGCCAGCTTAATTTACAATGCTGCATGGCACTTCCGTGTTGGTCAACCGTCCACCAGGTGAGAAGACGATCTCCAAGCAGTAGCCGGTCCGGGATGGGTGCGTGTAACAAGAGATCAGTCGCCTTGGCAATTTCATCCATGTATGCTTTTTTTTCCACAGGTGCCGCCGCAGCATCGCGGCTGTACGTCGACGCAGTGGGTAAACTGGGCAGACAGGCTCAGCAGGGCACATGGGGAGGCTGCGCCGATATCGGTATGAATCTTTAATACTAGAATACAATGATAATTTCGAGATCCGAGCGTGAGACTGGTGAAAGTTTTCCATGCAAATACATCTTCAGGTAATGAGTCATCATTCATTAACACATGTCTCGAGGCGCCATGTTCGTTTCACAAGACGTTCTGGTATGGCTGCGTAACCTGGAGTGAACTAATGATTCAATAAAAATACCACTAACATTATTTTATAGTATTTGAGCCCTTCGACGACTGTCGACGCCATTAGGCTCCTATATTCATCTCTCTTCTTCCTTTTTCTCTTTCCTTTCATTGGACCACCGGCTACACAAAACCTGCACGAGACGCGGCAGCACAGTCATCACTTTAAGGTGGTGTCGAGTGAGCGATGATTACATCCATGGCTCTAGAAGAATACCAAGATATACAGTGAGCGTCTGAAACCCATCCATATGGAACTGTCAAATTATGTACTTTGTAAAAACTTTTTCAGGAAATATGTTTAAATTTTGCACATCTCTTAAATAGAGTCTGCGTTGTAAAAATAATTTAAAATCATACACGTTGGATTAACATTGCAAAAAAATATGTTAATAACGGATGCTTTACAATGACAGTTGAATATGAAATCATACATCCTGTTTTTGTTGTTTTGACTACTTCTTACTAATTGTATCGATTTTCAAAAGTATGTTAATAGATAGCGGACCAGTTTCACTTTTTAGTATCAAAGTGTCAAATGGCTATCTTATACTTAATTCGTAACTAATAAATAAATATTTCTTATTAATGTGTTTACAGAAACCCATGAATCTGAACTAAGGAGTTTATTCACATATTATGTTCCAAATAGACTAAAGCTTCAAAGGCATCTTTGAAACCTATATTTCCATTTAAAATATAAAATAATAATGTCCAATCCAGCTTTTAAGCGTGGTGTTAATAAAGTGTCGTTTTAATATTTCATCATAGGAATAAAACATCTGATTTTTGTACACCGCCTATGTTAAAGTAACAGTATAGCCTAAAATTCAACAATGTAAGCAAATTGTTCAAGCAATATATAAGTGTGCCCCCAATAACATTATCAGATAGATTTAAGGAAATTGATATTCTGACTGTTTCCCCTCAATTCATTTTGGTAAACGTAATTTATATTCCGAAGAACATCACGTGAATTTGTAAAAGGGAATGTATATACACGTCTGGATGTACAGCAGTAATACTTTTGTTTACATATAATATAAGACTGGAGAGTTTGCTAGTTTGTTTGAACGCGCTTATCTAAGGAACAACTGGAATTAACAAAATAATGAGGTACAGACCACTTGTCGAAGAAGGCTATAGGATATATACCATGATGCTACGACTGATAGGACCGAAGCTACGCGGGTGAAACCGCAGGTGATGCTAGTTGTGTATATGTGACAGTTTATTTCACGGGCGACTTTAAAAGCTTATCCTAATTTTACTCTCAATATACCTACATTATACCAATAGAGGGAACAAAAGTGCAATCGAAGTTGCCCTCCTTCTCGTTTACGCGTTTTACGCAAAAATCGCTTAAGGAATATTTCTTCATAATGTTACGCCCAGCACCTTAGAGTTTAGCATCACACTTCAATATTTGAGGGGAATAGAATCGTTGCCAAACACTTGAACGGTACCAATTCTAACACCGAATTTTTTAATTACGCAAATATAAGGGACATGCAAATTTTTGCACAAATAATTATGAGAATTAAGCTTTCATGAAAAAACGCAGAACCAGCAAGCGATGTTATTAGCATAGCCATTCTGGCGTACCCGATAACCAACGGCAATGGAGAAGATTTTAATTAATTAAAACCCTTAGTTGACGTAGACAATAATGTTGCAGGTACTGCCCTGATGAAAGTCGTGGAAGTTTACCGAGAGATTCAGGACCAGCAGATGAATATCGTAAGTAATAACTTGCTCTTACTAATAAATTACCTTGTGCTAACCCACTTTTAATAATGAATAGATCTCATTTTACCCTGCCTTACATATATGCGGCTAAATGTAAATATGCCAAATTTATACAAGTTTTTTTTCTAAATGTTATGTGTTAACGGAGAGTAAAGGTTTTATATAGTGGAGATCTGTCTTCAAATAAAAAGATAATATACAGTTTATACATATATGTACTTAGAATATATGTATATGTACCTAGAATATATGAATATTCATTCAGTGAGTCATTTTGTATTTCAAATGTAAACTGTGGAATCGAGTTAGTTTACTAAAAGATGATTATATATATAGTTTAATGTTTAATTGCATAGATAATTGCATTTTAGGCACAAATAAGAATAAAATAATTAGAATAAAATAAAATATACAGCGAGTTACTAAAATATAAAAGCACTACAGTAAGAACGGCTTTATCTTTATGACATTATTATAACAAATACTGTACACACATCTCTCGAATGTCATTTTGTAAATTCATAGAATCTCGTAAAATGTCATCGTAAAATCTTTTTTATCTCTCCGTCCATAGTTCGGTGTACAATTTATTTGTTTGTTACAGCTGAAAGCGTTCTACGTCGACTTGCTTGTACCGTTGGAGACAAATTTGGAGAAGGACACTAAAGTTGTACAGGTTAGAGATCAAACACCTATTTCTTTTTGTAAGATGGCATTCTTTTTTTCGGTTTAATGTCGAAACTAGAAGACGATCTCCGTGCAGTAGCCGTTCCAGGATGGATGCGAGTAGCAGAAGATCGATCGTCTTGGCGTTAATTGAGAGAGGCCTATGTTCAGCAGTGGAAGGATAAGGGCTGATAATGATAATGATGATGAATGTCAATATCTGTTCTAGGATATTTAGACTTTTGTGGAAGGTGTATTTTCGGGTTTGATGCCGAGGTGGGCCTGTAGCACCGGTGATATGATGATAAGGAAGTATATCTTTTCGGTTTGTAATGGTTGTCGTATTGGGAGGCTGGGGAAAAGAGAGAAATTCTCCAGCATCTGATTACACGGAATGTGTACGAATGAGACAAATTATATATGAGGATCTCTAACATTCAATAATCAGAAATTATTAGACACTATCGCTTCTACTGACCGTTGAATAGATGCATTTCTCATGCTAAAACTATAAATATTTTTTATTAGTCGGAACAAAAAAGGTTCCTACAACAACACAAGCTGCGTTCAGAGAGCTACAGCAAAGCCGCGGCCACTATCAAGAAGCAGAGAAAGAAGAAGACTAACGTCACAAAGGTTGGCTCTGCTATGGACAAGGAGATGAAGGTAATGATTCTACTTATTCTCCGATTCGATTCAATAATGAATGGTATGCATTGCAGCTAAGTAGGTCCGGCACGTCTGGGTTGTAACTTTAGTTAATGTGTAAGATACCGCCTTAGACATTTTGACGCGTTTCGTGTGGCGAGTGAGTTTGCATTAGCCCACTGAAGGAAAGGGGAAAAGGATTGCATAACCCTTATGCGAACGTGTTTAAGGGCGTCGATATTCACTAAAGACTCTTGACTACTCGTTTCTCCGTTTATTAAAAAAAAAACAAGTTAAATTTAGTCAAATTGAAAATTTGTCGTACTTATTAAAAAAAGATGCAAATGAATTTCATTTTTTATTTCACTTACGCGATGCTCATTGACTAAATCTCTCTCTTCTGTCCAGACGACATATGAAATGGTTTTTCAATTACAGTTTTGAATTAAAAATCAATAAACTCTTAGTTAGCATATTTTATATGTTATCTATTTGATATAAACATAAATTATTGTAACATTAAAAATCTCCATACAGAATTGTACCAATAAAAATGCCAGACTGAAATAAAATTATTTTCATTATTGGAATTAAAAGGATACAGACGCGCAACGCAATCCAAATAAGCCTTGCTAAAGTCCCAAGTGATATTTTACGCCGGTCTGTGTAAATGTTTTTTTTTTTTACACTTATAATCCTCTTTCGTGAATCCGGCGATTATATAATTGTTTCTGTGGTAGCATTTTAAGTAAAAAAACGAAAAAAATTGGTTACTTTAAAGTTAAATTAAATGTTTGATGCGTAATATAATAAGTTCTGGTTTTCTATCTTAACAAATTGGAATCCCTCTATCCATGGATGAAAACCACATGAAAATCCGTTCTGTAAATTTTGGGAAATTTTATCGCATATATACAGACAGCCTTTGGGGACATTGTTTAATAACATGCACAGATATAATAATCCGTGGACTTATGACGCCATGTTAGATTGGTCATGTGTGACGCTGCGAACTAGTTTTACGGGTGCCAAACAACAATAACAATAATCTTGTTTATAAAATTCTCGTGTCATAATGGTGAAACTACCTGACTCCTCCGGAACGGCTTTACCAATTTTTACCAAATTGTATATGCATATTCAGAAAGTTGGTATGAGAATCTGCTACTATCTACATTTCATACCCCTAAGTGTTAAGGGTTGTTCACACTTGACATACACACACTAGAAATTACCTAGAAATAATTTATATGGCAAAACAATGTTTTCTGGGTCAGCTAGTACTTTTATAAATTTAAGAAATTTTGTATTGTATTTAAGGTGTGTATTACAGAAATACAAATAAAAATAGACCCACAGATGGACATCAATGAACTGGACAGTATTCAAACGCGCGACCTCTGACATAACGGATCCTACATACGAGTATGTACTACTGCTGCTGCTACTGCACCAGTTGGTCGTCGTCAAATTTCGGGACAAAATTCGAAAAGAGGGGAACTTATTATTCATGGACGTCGATAGTCGTAAAAAGCTTTCCAGCTTGCCCGCCTGCATTATAAAAAACATAAGTTGCTTTTTGGAGTAAATAGAATGTTGAAAGGACCATCTATTGCTAAGAATGTAAAAGCGTATGAGATTGTAAATTGAATAGAAGGTCAGGATATACTACTCTTATATTTTAAAATTGTACTCTGAAAATTAAAATTTAAATAACTATTATTAACGCTTAAATATTATTTCTACTCGGTGAAACTGTTAAAATAATAAATACCTAACGTATGTTCAAATGGAAAATAATTGGCTGTAAAAAAATTAAAATAATATCCGTTATTTGCAGAATATGCAGATTTTGGAAGATGAAAAAACAAAACTGGACGCATTTTGTGAACAAAGTTTGAAGAATGTAAGTACATAATTAAAATATCACGTTGTGAACATTTTTTACAGGATCACTACATATACAGACTATTCGCCATTCGCCAGTATTACACTGAGATTTACTGATTCGCCAGTATTACACTGATATTACATTACAGAGACTGGCGAATATAATAATAAAAAAGAAAGTACTAGTTTTGAAGATATATATTTTTGTGGGGATTGCGATTATTTACGCACTGCCACCAAATCTGGACGGAATTTGATAGATGTAATATACTCGCGAATGTACCGAATATACCGCCGCAGATACCATCGGTATATACAGAGGTGTCCCATATACGTTAAGCATTACAGAGCACATCATATTTATTACCTAATAATATGAACTTTGTACTTTTATAAATACTTCGTGTTCAATTCAAATATTGCTCAATTTAAATTTTAAACAATATGTTGTCTCATCAGGCCATGACTCAAGAGCGTCGACGTTACGGCTTCGTACTGGAGCGCCAATGCTCTCTCGCAAAGCACTGGCTGGCGTATCACACCGCCGGCAGCGCTGCGTATAACGCGGGGCTCGAGGAGTGGCTGGAGGTGTCGCGCACCCGGGAGTTCTTGCCATCCAACGTCGAAGCTATGTTCGTGAGTAGGATGAGGGTAAGCGTATGATAGATATTTTATTGCTGGTACCTGGTACCAACGTCGAAGTCATGTGGCCACTAATTTATATGGGCTTCTGAACTCATATAGTTCTATGACATACAATGCAATCGTGTAGACCAAGTTGTGCCATCAATGGTAAAATGATTACTTCAATCTTTATACTTACCAAAAGTAGTATCATTTGTGTAAATTGGTCAAATTACAAACACGTCTTTACTCGTTTCCTAAAAATAACTATCTAGTTATATAGATCAGACAATCTAAGCAGCGTTTAATTGCTCGTACTAAATATTTAATTATACACATTAGATTTATATCGACATCATCATGTAAATCAGACAAGCTGGGAACACAGAGAACAAACGCATTGATAATACTCGTATCAAAATGTACTATACACACTGAATCCGTTATACTGTGCGTATACCGCACGGAAAGCTTGAACAAAACTTAATGCCCTTTGTCATGTTAAAGTACGAATGTATAATACCGAGCAACTGAAAATTGAGTATTTTTAAATATATTAATAAACCGCGATATAAACTGTTAAAGTAGTTATACTTCAATGATATGTACGTGAATTAAAAAATCTGATGGATGCGGTGGGTTGAATAAAAAAATTGTTCCAAAAGAATCAAACTCATAGACTAAAGTGTTATCACTTTAGTCTATGAGTTTTCTAAGTACCTTCACGCCTATTATCCTCGAAGAGGTAGGCTGAGGTGTGCTAGTACATCCACAACTCGTAAGTGCAGTAGCTATACTAGAACACTATGCAAAGACTTAAAATGAATTTAGTGAATACGAACGGATATTTAATTCGTTACGTAATGAAAGATAATATAATAAAGAAATATGTTCATAAAAAGGTGAGTTACATATTATATAACATCTCACTTGCAACATTGAAATAAGATAATGTCTGACTGTACAAATTGAGTAAAGAATATAGTAAAGCCGCCGTTACGAAACACAATATATACAGATCACGTGTGTAGAGTACTTTATACTAGACTTGATTTGAATATTCTCTGGTGTAGTCATTTAGCAAGTAGCAGGGCTCCATAAAACCGCATTTCGCTGCATGTCCGGGGAGGTAGCTCTCGCTCAAATAATACTCTCGTCTAGCGAGAGTATAGCTTCTCGCTTTATATGCGGTTTGCGAGTCTTCCGTGGCCCTTTGATGGGAGTAGGGAGCATGTATGCCCAGTAATTAAGTGGATGTCAGCAAAAGGCTATGAAAGTTTGACTGTGTGTTCTAAAAAGGACACGATGGAGACAAGCGCCTATAAGAAATTTGGTCTAATAACATTCTCAGCATTGCATCCGAACTTCAAATAGGTCATTAGGCACCACTTGTTGTTAAACTAATTAAAATATGTACTAAAGCACTTGTCATTAAAACGTATTAAGCGAAAAGTGATAAAACATTTACATAACTGCTTTTGTGTTAGGTACTAGTGTTTATTTAAACTATAAGTTGCCAACTTTGGACCCCCTACGCCAGCTAAGTTGGTAGTACATCAATTTTTGAAATACTATGAGAATAGGATTAACTAGGAGTAAGTATAAGTACTATTAGGATAAGTAATATTTTCTACTAACTTGTCCCACAGGTCCGTAATAGAAATCAAAATTGAACGTTCTTAGTTCCAATTTACGATATTCAAAATTATATACAAACTTTATGTTTACCATAAGATCATTTCCCACTAAGCGAATGCCACAGATTTAGAAAGTCAGCTGTCCACCCTCAGCAGTTAACTCCGTCGTTTATATCATAATTCTACATCCGCATCATAGGATCATCAAATCAGTCTCTCAGTGGAGTGTATTTTTTTTTTCTTTTACAGCAAGTTTCATTCTGGGCTGATGAAGACGTGTACGCCAGTCCACGTATCGGAGATGATGATGACCGCGCATCAGTCGGCTCTGCTCTTCGCAAGACGAGGTCTGTCGATGCTTCATGCCTGGACGTACGCTCAATCGGTGATCTTGGCTCTCCTTCGCACGGGCTATCCAGGGCCAAATCTGACTTGAACCTTCAAGCCAGTCTCCACAGCGCAGATCATGGTAAGCTAATTGATATAAGTTATATAAATAGTTTTAATTAATCCATTTTTTACATTACTTGAATCGTCCAATAATTTGTCTTATAAAGTGAACGTTAAAATATCCAACCATTATACAAATATTATCCAACAAAACTCTTTATATAAGGATCCTTAACGCAGCAATTTATCACAAAAGTAATTGATATGGATATCAATTTTTTATCAGTTGAATTACGTCATAAAATAATGTTATGATCAGCCATATGACTATTTGTCCACTGAACAAAAGGTTTTAACCCCGTAAGCTTCATAATCTTACCCAGAGAACACAACAAGCTTCAGCATACATGGTAAAGTTTCAACGTCATCAGCCCGATGACATCCACTGCTAGACATGGTGCTCCCCCACAAAGCGCCATAGGTCACGGCCACGGGTTAAGTAAAGTAAAGTTTGCCATTATAATATATGTATTTTTTTCAGATGACGAAATTCGTACAAAGACCCGTCCATCGTCCCTGGCTCCGCCCATGTGTACTTCTCGTGACCCGCCGCTGGCCCGCGCTCTGTACGCGTACGCGGCCGCTGGAGACAACCAGCTCAGCTTCCAGCAGGGAGACATACTTGTGTTGCTAGGAGACCGGACCAAGGGCTGGCAGTACGGAGAGAACTTGCGCACCCACGCTTCTGGATGGTTCCCGCTGGCTTACACTGAGCCAGTAGTTAGTGAAGATACTGGGTAAGTGATGAGAACTCTTATCAAAATAATAAGGAAAACAAATAGTTCAATTATATGTCATCTTGGCCTGGTATTCTACACACAGAAATTTTTACATCCATAATGCTGAAAACTTCTAAATGTTGAATACCTACAAAAATATTTATAACTTATATTTAAAAGTAGGAAATATTTTTGGAGCCACGGAGCCCACGGAAAGCAAGCAGCCGTAGCTTTTTAGCGACGACCGACATTCCTAAACATCCGATCAAACAGGGATTCTGATAAATTCCTATGTCCTAATGATCCACCGGACTGTCACAGACTGTACAAATTCCGAAAGCACAACCAATTTACATATATGATACTCGTTAATACAAATGTTTATTTATTCAGTGGAAACTCACCGGCACGCTGGAGCGTCGTACAAACGCCCAACGAGACTCCACCACCGGCTCCGGTGTCGCACGCGCAGCTCTCGTCGACCACAGCGACCCCTCATATCCACACACATCCGCAAGCACGTATGTTCGGCGACACGGTTACTGCACATCACGTTGCTAAGGTACTTGAAAGTTTGTTTATTTAATATCGTCCGGCTTTGCAATTTTATAGATTGAACTCTTGTTCCGACCGTCACCAAGCAAGTCTCAGTCAGATAACACAAATTTGTAACAATTATTTCGGTTTGAAAAAAAGCACCTCATTTCAAGAAAAATGAATTAGGGGCTGCTCTAAATATTACCTGACGATCTCATAAAAAACACTTTAGCCATTTTGATCTTTATATCTACTGTATTTTAACTTTTATATTATTATACCTCAGGGTCGCCTGGCCGCTAATCCTCCAGGACTACCACCGACACTACCCGCTCCGTCCCCGAGTGCCCTGAGCTCGTCTGCTAGTGCCACATTCCATTCGACTCCAAGCACTGCCCCATCCAGTGCTATTAAGAGCTCCACATCTGCTGCCAATTTTACCACACACGCTGTCATTGAAACCCGAAGCTTTGGACCTCAAACTTTACCTTTGAGGTCACAGGTATGATGCTACTGCAGTGTGCATGTCATGTCTGATTAAACATTTCATCATGCCAGGAAAAGTCATTTGTATTCATTTGCTCTTTTTAGATGGCACAAAATAAAGCTGGTCCCGCAAAAACTGTAGTCTCAGCGGTGGGTGCAGTTGGAAACGTATCATTACATAGCTCTAATGATTCTGGATTTTCTAATGAGCCTCCACCACAACCCGACGTTGATTATAGTGATGAAGAAGCGCAACGTCATCGTGTACCTATCAGGTATTTAATCATTAAAAGTTCAAAGTAGACTGGCTTTATTTTTTTACGTTGCTTGAATTATTAGTTGTGATGCTATGTTCATTTTTTCTTTTTGTTATTTTGTAGTAAACCATTACAACACAACAGCGAACACAAATCTCATTTGTTAAAAACACAAAGCTTGAGACGCGGTACAAGAATGAATAGTTCTTCTAACAACGGATATTTGACCGATGATCAGCAATTACTTTTACGTAATATGATGGATATTGACAAAGATTCTCAAAGAGTTAAAAGGACGAAATCCTTCTGGAAATTCGGAAGAACTACATCTGAAGAAATAATGGAAGGTATGTGCCTTTGGCAGCATCGCGATATTGTTGACACAGTGCCAGAGTATAAGAAGAAGTTATTTGTCAAGTTGAAAAAAGAGTTACGACCTGCTCCTGAGGTACCCGATCCTAAGAAAACAAATATTCCAGAGAAAGCAACAATAGTTGAAAGTGTAATTACTACAAGACCACAGGAAACCATTGATCGTAAGGACATTAAAGTCAATAATGGTATGCGACAAGCCAGAAGTATGGGCTCTATTGAATACGAAGAGCGCATGGAAAAAGAAAAGAAAAATAAAATGAATCAACACCAAACACCGGCAATGAAGCAGAAAAGTACTTCTGAGAAATCAATAATAGAAGAAAATAAAGAAGCTTTTGCATTACGTAATGAATCACGCCATTCTGATTTAACAAACACAAGCACTATTAAGACAAACTTTGAAAATAGTTTTTACAATGACGAAAATGGTGAAGGATTTGTGATGAAAACTGTTAAACGTAGAGAAATATTACAAAGATACGATAATGATAGCAACTCCGATGACAACTCTGTAGCTTCTAGTACAGATCCATATGATTGTATTATTGTCGATGACCACATGACTTCTAAAAAACAACAAGAAATAAATCGTCGCCGCCAACCTAACTCAATGGAAAAAGAAATAAAGGCGACTAAAGAAAGTACATATATGCCAGAATTCGAAGAAATAGAGGTGACACCAATCAGACCACATCTTCGTGCAACATTAGCTACAGACAGGTCGAAAAAAGTATCTCCACCCAAAACTATGGAATTCAAAACATTCAAAGATAATTCAAAAGATGTTAAAACATTTTCTGCCTCTTCTGAGACTCTAAAATATAAAGACAATGAACAACCTGCAGACCGGTACGGTAATCCAATAGAGTTGAATAATAATGAAATACATAAGGGTGATCAGTACAATGGACACGACAATGGAACACTCAAATATAAGAAACGCTCAAACGAAGAAAAGTCCCGCAAGGAGCATCTTAGTAATGGAAATAAAAAGGAAATACCCCAAGTAGAAACAAGAAGCCAAAAAAGACCATATCAAGCCACGGAACCTAGAATTGATTACTCGTTAGACAGACGTAATTTAAGAAAAGAACGTGAAGTCAAGAATAGAAACAGATTAAACAGAAGTTACGATGACAGTAGCTTACCTTATAACGGACGAAGAGAAGAAAGATACTACGAGTCCAACATATCATACTTCAGTGACCAAGAAAGGCGTGCTTCACGATATGATTATGAAACTGATTCGAAGAAAGCTGAAAAGTCGAAGATTCGTCAAGAAGAAGCGCGCCTAGAAGCAAGACGTATAATGGATCGTCGAAATGATGCACCGTACAGTGAATCAGATGATCAGAAGTTTAATGAAGCGTTGAAGCAACAAAGACCGCAATTGCTCCCTCGCACTAAATTGTTAAAAAAGCCCGTAGATGGCAACGAACCATCTGAAGATGGCCATACGTTTGGACCGTGGTATGATTTATGGGGAAGAGAAACATCTATGTATAAATAGTTACGCGTATTCTTTATGCCTTTAACATATCCTGATGTCGATGTACCTAGATTAGATGCTTGTATGTTTATTTGATAGTTGGCATGTTGTTGTTTTATGTTTTTATTCTATTTACCGTTTAAAAGTAATTTTTAAAATATCATTTAGTATACTAACATACGTAATATATACTCCAATTTATCCAATGTTTATTTTTTATTATACATTTGTTGTTGGTAATCTTAACTATATGTTTATAGGTTATTACGAAAGTGATGTCTTTACAAATTGTACAATTTTTTTTACCTCAGTCACACATGAAATTGTCGCATTTTTATGGCATATTGGCATTAAGGGGCAGCAATGTGTACTCCAAATATTATTAAACTTTCTACAATAATTTTAAACTCTTTCAAATAGCGTTGTCAAGAAAATAATGAATATATTTTTATACAGGCCACAGCAATTCGCAACGGTGAAACTGAGAAAGGCCCTAACAAATGATCGATCGTCACCTGCCATTGAATGAATTAATATTACCATATTGTTTATTTTGTTAAATATATATTTATATTATGTACATTAGATGTATCGTGTATTTTGTACAGTTATTCATAGTTTAAGAAAGAAATATATCAATCACATTTTTATAAAAATTGTTTCATTTACAATTAATATTTTACTAATATTATAGATTGATGTAAACTTTTTATAATATAATCTAGCTGCCCCCAGCGGCCACATATTATATATAATTTAGAATAAATTTATACTAAATTTATATTATTACTTACATTATTTAAATTAATATACCTGAGAGTAGAAGTTGCGTTTTGTTATCGCGTTCATCATCATCACTGCTAGCCATCTTTATGTCACCCATATTTTTTATGATATAGGGGACAAACGAGAAGGTAGGTAGTGAGTACCGCCGCCCATAGACATCTGTAAGACTAGATGTCTTACAGACGCGTTGCCTTGCTGGCCTTTAAGGTAAAGGTATGCTCTTTTCTTGAAGACCTCTAAGTTGTATCGGATCGGAAATACCGAGAGAGGCAGCTGATTCCATAGATTAGTCCATAGGTAAGAAGTGGCGTTTAGGCCGCACTGTTTTAGATTTAAGAACATCAAGATGATAGGCGTGGAACTTAGAATTTTGTCGCGATGTCCGAAAATGGAATTCTGCTGCTGGTATTAAGCCGAACAATTCCTCGGAAAACTACCCATAAAAATACTATAAGAAACATACAGCGAACCGACATTTCTTCGTAGAACCAAATAAATAGAGTGGTCGTCAACGATTCGAGTCACTTTACGTTGTATGTGGTCAAATGAAACGAGCTGTTATTTCGGGGCTCCTGCCCAGTGGTGGGAGCAGTACTCCATATACGGTCGGACCTGTGCCTTGTAAAGTTGCAGCCCGTAGGCCGGATTGAAATACTGCTACGCCCTATTGAACACGTCCAGCTTGTTTGAGACTAATGTAGCTTTCGTTTACAAATGACCGCGGAACTGATCAACGAGTATTCCGATACTAGCTGAGGCGGATAGGTAGGTGTTCTGAAAATGAGGAGGATGAACTTGTGTATTAATGGGGTTAAATTGGACCTCATTCCGAGACATTGGACAACAAATCCTCGACTTCAGATATAAGTTTGTTCCAATACTCGTTGACGTGTTCCCGATAAATATCGGCACGGCCAGTGTATAAAGCATACCCAGTACTATCATCTGCGTAACAATGAAGGCTATTAGTTTGCAGCATGTCATGGATACGCAGAAGAAACAGCGTAGGAGACCGAACACAGCCATGGGAAACACCAGCGTTAACAAATTTAAGGGCGAAGCATGCGCCGTCATTCACGACCTGTATGCTGCGATTTGTCAAGACGCTAGTGATCCAATCGCATAATTTTCGGATGTTACAATTTTTAATTCTATACGATTCTATAAGAGATTTAGATAAATTTATTCAATCATGGTCTTTCCACAAGCCAGGACAAATTTAAGATACTACAAAAACAAACAATAGAATAAATCCTGTTTTTATATTGGTTAGTAAAAAGTGAGAAGATTTTATTCCCTGTTTGTTTTCGGATTGTTCTTCATTCCTTAATTCAATATTTGAAAGATTATGGTGACATCATATCTTCATATTACAACATCAAGCCTCACAAACAAAGATGACAGATATACTTTTTAATAAAATGTTTATGTAGCAGAAAACTTTGATAGGAGCACTTTGCTTGGTGCAAAAGGCCTTCGCTACATTCAGACTAACCGCCAATGCCTCCACCATAGTTTAAACTGCCTTCGCTCATCAGTGCGATAAATAAATTAGAAGAACACTAGCTGTAAGTCCACAGGTGGTACCTGTACTGGCGGTCAGCAATTATTTGATGATCTTCCAAGTATTGAAAGGCAGGCAGTTCATAATAGATTCCATAAGGGGTTATCGCAATAGGTCATAGTTGGATGGGGTGGGAAAACAGCTTTTCCAAAGGTGGGAAATATGCCAACAGAGTAGGAGAATTGGAAAAGGCGCGTCAATACCGGGGCCAAATCTGGAGCACATTGTCGCAGCACAATCGGAGCGATACCATCCGGGTTACTCGACTTATTAATGTCCAGGTCTAGGCAGAATTATACTCCTTTATTTATCTGGTATTCTCGCCCTGTGAACACGCGGCTGCTACATACGCTTGATAACACTCCAGTTTATGGCAAAGTGCCAACTTGCAGGAGCCTCCAAGCCAAGCGAATCCACCCCCATGTGTAGGATGCCAAGAATGACCTCATTCCATCGCAATCTGCTGACCTATAGTGCCAGACGTGTCGACAGCCTACAAAATCCGGTCGTGGTGTACGTCTAATCGGCTCTGTAATCCGTATCAGGCAGTGGTCCGACGAGCCCAAAGGTGATTTGACGGAAACCAGGTAGCTTTCCGGATGGGAGGTCAAGAGATGGTCCAACTGGGAGGGAATATGGTCTTCCACGTCTGGGAATCGCGTGGGCGATGATACCAATTGTGTCCAACCATATGCCAAAGCAAAGTCATTAAAAGATCTTCCCGCATGATTGGTTGTAGTAATTATGTTTTGAAACATAAATATTTTATATAAAAGTACATCTTTGACTGTAATTCTTAATGTGCTACGTGTTGAAGAAATATCACTCTTTTTCCTTTTGGCGAGGTTGAGGTTGATATATTTGGGATGGCTGACGCTATATGCCATTCCCAAATCATGGTTAAATAGTTTTTTTTATTTTCCGCCGGGAACCTACATACATATTCGTGTCACAATGCACTAATTATTATTTCATAAAAAAGGGTGTGTTCTTGATTTCTTACCGACGCCATATTTCATATTTTTATTGATGTGAAAATGTCTTTATACGCTTATGTGTGCATTTTGATAGTAGTAATAACATGATCTGTTGAATGTTTTAGTTTGAACAGTATACGCCACGTGTGGAAATTGGTTGTTGAATTCTATTTAATTGTAACATAGTATATATGTTGCCTGATTTTAGTTGGCTCATGAAGCCAAGAGAATGGGAATCTTATTGGTTGTATGTTCCTTTTCAGAGCTCTACTCCTTACTTTTTCTTTTTTTTTTATTAAATATGGATATAATATAAAGATCTAATAGCATTATATTCTACAAATATTGAATATAAGGAATGAAGGACAATCCGTGACAATTACTAGTAATGGAACAATAATTATATATATTTATATAAAGGACCATCCAAGTTGCAGCCGGGAGTTTCGGACAACTACACGTGAAGAGAATTCATACTCTCACTTTATACTAACCCTAATTAAAAACTGTGTTGCTAACCATTGTCATAAATTATCATATATAAAAACTTTGTTCATAATTGTGAACGTGGAAAGACAATGATTACATAAATGTATCTAAAAGTCTAACTAAATCTTTATAGAGTCTTTAACCCCCATTGGTAATACCTTTTATTTGAATCGTAAATGTTAACATGGTAGTACATGAACAAGGCCTTTTGGCGTGATGAACTTTAAAATCACCACGTATCACGATCTCTGCGGCTGGAATCTGTTTCAGCGCAGAATCTGTAGCCATTTCTATGTGCTCAAGGATTAGGTCTGTTTCGACATTTCCGTTATGGGACGGAATGGTATGTTTAGGCACACATAGACGCGGGGGTGGTCATCGCTGTATACACGCCGGACAGATCCTTGTCTTCAAGGTTGAAGAAGCGACAATAGCATACATATTCTCCGGTGAAAACACACACTCCGGCCCGTATAAATAATTGTTCTAATTTATACCCTGGGTAGGTAAGGTAAGATGAATCAACCGGAGAAGGTTTTCTGTCAGAAAGAATAAAGCCGGCTTTGCTGTCTCAACGTTGTGTTGTTTGTTGCGGTTGTGTTGCTGGTGGTGGTGGACAGCGTCGAGATTGGAGTGCAACCCCCTGATGTTACAAAAATCAGCAATTAGAATAGCAGGGGGAGCATTCGACATTTTCTTTCGTTTGCCTCCCGTAACATACACAGTCGAAGAGCACAGTTCTGCCCCCACCCACCCCCCATAATACGTGGGGCAGCCTAGGCATTCAGGCTCAGGTTCAGGACCTCAGTATGGAGGCCCAGGGAGGGATTCTCTAGCTTCTACATTGCTGGCACCCTCCTGGGGTAATCTATTATTAAACGTCAACACAC